>JALBZB010000014.1:0-92887 GCA_038050625.1 Pythium sp. MPC-2022a
ACTGAGCTAAAACAGCGTGTGGAACGCAATGTGGAACTTGGTCTGATCTGTTTGGATAAACAAGGCAGACTGTGTCATTAGATTTCAAATCGAAAAGTAATCAATATCTTGGGTACCCTTATTAAAAAGGTTTGAGTCACCTTTTGGGCAACAAGGACGATTTGAGTCACCTTTTGGAATTTTCCCATGTATATAATTGATAAAATTAGAAATATGTAATATTGTTCAATATAAATTTCCAGTTGTAACTCAAAATGATATCGATTTGAAAGCAATTAGAGTTTGCAAAGTGAAACATTGACTAAATGTATTGTCATTGCTGATCAATTCTAAAATTGCTTGGTTGAGGTTTTTTCAACTGATGAGGTTAGATGCAGTTTTTGTTTTGGGTTATCGCATGACTGCATCCGAAGGGGACTCACTGGAAAGCAAAGCAAGCTCTCGATCGCCAAGAGCTATCCACAAGAAGGCGCCATGAAGCTCGTCAGGTAACGTTCTCTCGCTGTCTCTACGCATGCGGTTCATGCACATGACTGCTGCTGCGTCTACGTATAGGCGTACGCGCTGTGCAGACACATCGGCGCATGATGTGCGCTTGCTTTGTTTTGTTTGTTTGTTGCGCGTGTCTAATGGTGATGATCGTTTTGTTTGTTTGGTGGCGGTGGAATAGATTTTTGATGAAGCTCTCGAACGAGACGGTCACGATCGAGCTCAAGAACGGAACGATCGTGCACGGCACCATCACTGGTACGTTGCATATATATGCTTGCTGCTGCGGTTACTATAACAGCGTATGCGTGTACATGCGGTCGTTTCTATTTTTTATCGTGCTAACATGTGCGCTTGCTTTGTGGGGTTTGCTTTGGTATGTTTGATTGCAGGTGTGGACATTAGCATGAACACACACCTCAAGTCGGTGAAGATGACGGTGAAGGGCAAGAACCCTGTGAGCCTTGACTCGTTAAGTATCCGTGGAAACAACATTCGCTACTATATATTGCCGGACTCGCTGAATCTGGACACGCTATTGATCGAAGACACGCCGCGCGAGAAGGTCAAGGCCGGCGCACCAGCGGCAGGCGGGCGCGGTGGCCGAGGCAGAGGCCGCGGACGGGGACGTGGTCGACCATGATTGCAATTTGCAGACGACGCATCAGCAGCTGCGCAAAGTGAGAGAGGATAAAGAAGGCAGAATTAGGTTCGGGGACGGCGTGTAGAAGGAGAAAAGAGGATCTTACCAGACGAGCGCGGGTTCTCGTGGAGTGGTTGGTGCAAGCAACAGCAGCAGGCGTGCGCGTTTGTGAAGAAGATGGGACGGTGTGCTTCTCTGCGCAGTGAATAATTCAGGGGCGGCAGCATTTGTTGCTGCGCTGTTTTCTGCTGTTGGCGCTCAAGTGGTAATGCAAACGGCAATAAGCCGTTGCATGAATCGATTGATGCTGGGATGGATGAGTTTGGATTTGTTTTGCTGCTTTTTTTCGTTTGCTTGTTCATTTCGTGTGAATGAGCAGAAGAACTTGATGGGGTTGATCTCAATGGCTCGCAGCAATGGAGTGTGAGCTCCAGATCCAGCAGCTCCGTTCAAATTGTACTGCACAATGCAGTCTGCACAAGCGACTCCGCCAGCATGTGCACAGGAACGTTGGCAAGTTGCTGCTAAGATGGCGTCTCGTGTTCATTCCTGTGTATGCACGAGGTCGGAAAGATCCGTTTCAGAGCGCGGCATTAGTGCGATCGTTCTTTCCTTTCGATGCTCAGGATGGATCCAAATGGTCCGCTTACCTCCTGCTATCAACTACACACATGCGACCTCATAAGGCTGCGAAGCATAAAGCAAACTCAGACCATTATTCACATATGCAGACGCATAAAGCTTCAGCAGAGGTGCTGTTTCCTTTCACCGCTTTCATATGGAACTCGCCCACTAACAACACCCAGTCAATTGTAATCCAGATGGGTGTTTTCGTACTTAATCGGGAATTGTAACCTCATCAAGTCAGGAAACCAATCAATAACCCCAAAAGCAAGGAGCTCTTCGTCAGCATCAAGAGCAACAAGATGGCGACCAAGCGCAGAGCCACGGACGACGCAGAGACCGACGCCACCAAGTTCCTTGAGGAAGCGCAGCGCGCGGTCGACTTCACGTTCACGCCCACGGTCGTGCTGCCCGGCGACGACGTCACGTCCGTCCTGACCAAGACCACGCGCCGCGTCAAGCTCGGTACGTTGAGTTTTGAACATTCACTCGCCCTGAAGTTGTGCATGATGGATGATTGAAGGCAACATGGCGCAATGGACATGATGATGGATTGCTTAATCGCTATGTGTATGTGTGTATATGTGCGGAACAGGTGCGGGCTTGAAGCAGCTTCCGGACGAGCGCATTGTGTGCACGAACGCGGGCATCCTGCGTTACCGGCCTGCCAACAGATACTGGGTCGACTACAACTACAAGAGAGTACGAGAACGAATGCGCCTACGAAGTCATACATGCTGTCGTTATTATTACCGTCCTAAATGCTGTGCGTGTATGTGTGTGTTTGCCTATCAAACAGTATGTTGCCTCCATGGACGATGGAGTGATCGGTGTCGTCACGGACCGCAATGCCGAGCTCTACCGTGTGAACATTGGCGCAGCGTAAGTACATTGCGTCATGCGGCGAGCTCTCACTCTGTCTTGGGAATGAATTAGCTCATTCCTTTTCTGGATGCCTCTTTAGGTCGAGCGTGACGCTCGGTGCGCTCGCATTCGACGGCGCCACCAAGAGAAATCGCCCGAGCCTGCGCATCGGATCACTCGTTTACGCGCGTGTGAGCAAGACCAACAAGGACCTGGAGCCAGAGATCTCCTGTGAAGGTACGTTGTGTAGTAGCATTCTATAAGCTATTGAAGTACCTGTGATTCTAATATGTTGCGAATGGATGTCATTACTGTCTAACAGCCCCTGCGAACCTGACCAAGAAGGACTGGATGACGGGACTCGCGATCTACGGCGAGCTCAACGACGGCTACGTGTTCAAGACGTCTATAGGGCTCGCGAAGAGTCTGCTACAGGAAGACTGCGCGGTGCTCGCGGCGCTCGGCAAGAAGCTCGCGTTCGAGATCGCGATCGGCGTGAACGGCGTCGTGTGGGTCAACTCCAAGTCGACGAAGAAC
Source organism: Pythium sp. MPC-2022a (assembly GCA_038050625.1). Classification (NCBI taxonomy): domain Eukaryota; phylum Oomycota; class Peronosporomycetes; order Pythiales; family Pythiaceae; genus Pythium; species Pythium sp. MPC-2022a. The sequence goes on from JALBZB010000014.1 coordinate 3,158, forward strand.
ACGACGATCATCTGCAACGCGATCCTGAACGCCGAGGCCATGACGCAGAGCGAGGCCGATGTCATGGTCGTGCGCCTCGTGGCAGAAGCCGAAGACGTTTGATGATATTTTTCTATTTTGAAGCAGCCACAAGACGACACATCCTCAGCCAACCAGCAGCCCACGAACCCAAGCCGAGTAAAGGAAAGGAAATAGAGACCCTGGATCAAAAATAGAGCCTTTGGCGATGAGTTGGTGGTGTTTCTATTTGCATGATGCTCCTGTGTTCTTATGAGGAGCTTCGCTTGGATGGTGGTGGTGGTACTTTTGAGTTTGATCTTAGATTTGGAGCTTTAGCATTCGCTCGTGGTGCCCAAGAGGTTCAAGGTGAGTAGCTGCTGATTCGTGCTATTACCGGGGCCTCATTCGCGCATGCGCGTGCTGGTGGTGAAGCCAACGAACGACATCGAAGCGAGACTCGTACTCTAAACCCTCACCCAAGATGATGTCCATGAACGACGACGCGAAAGGCATGATCGCCCAGGAAGAGCGCGAGCTGCGCCGCGTGTTCGACCACGTGGCGTCTTACCGCCATAAGAAGAAGATCACGACCGCGGTGGCCGCGAGCAAGGACCGCAAGCAGCGGCTTGAGGCGAGCAAGGCGAACCCGGAGGTCTCGCCGATGCTCAACGAGAAAGGCATCAAGATGACGCGCGCGGAGATCGAGGACGAGATCAAGAAGATCGACCAGAGCGTCGAGAAGGCGCTGGCCGAGCTGAGCGTGATCCAGAGCAGTGTGACCAAGTTCATCAAGAATGAGGACCTGTACGAGGCGATCAAGGCGCTCGGCAAGGTCTGCGCGAAGAAAGAGATCAGTGACATGATCTGGGAGGCCGACGAGAACCTAGATGGCGTCGTGGACTGGGAAGAGCTCCGCGCGATGTTTAACCGCAACCTGCTTGACAAGACTGAGTTGGAGCCGGTCAACCTGTTCAACGTCGTGCAGTTCATGACGTACGACAAGAAGAACTGCGGCACGATCACGGCGGACGACACGATGGCGATCCTCTTTGCGCGCTACGGCCAGTCGCAGCTCGAGATGCGCATGAAGCAGCTCTTCGGCGACAGCGACGAGCTCACGTTCGTCAACTACCTCGAGCGCGTGAGCAAGCAGCGCCGCTCGAACGTCGAGGCGCGCGCGAAAGCCTGAGAAAACTTGACGAGTAGTAGAAGAAGGAGAGCGACAGACTTGGGAGGAAAAGAGGCGGCTTAAAGGATAACTTATCAAACATGACTGCATTTTTTTCCGTGGCGCTTTGCTTGAAGAGCTCATTCATATGATCATTGGCACTCATTTCTTTGTTGAACAGTTTCAAATGGAGCATTGGAGTTGTCTTGATATCTCACATGATACTTTACACTTTAGACTGATGTGAGTACTTTGTGAAAAGATACGCAAATGGCCACTCGCTTAGCCTGTCGCCCTCGCTTTCTCTATGAGGAGGCAGATTCACTGCTTATGAGTCAGCCCATGTTAGTCAAATCGTGTCGAGCGCTCTTGAAAAACATGAGGCGTTGGTCGTGATCGAAATCGTTCGGGCAGAAATCTGTGACAGGACATGGTTGGCTCTTTTGCCGGGGGTGGTGCTTTGCAAGGGCACGTTGAAGTTGTTCTCGCTCTCCCATCATTCATTCGCACAGTCGGTTCCCTCTTCCAGGCGAAGGAGGGGCCGACCACCATGGTCCAGCCAAACGACCTTACTCATCTCGGATTGACATGCCGCTTGACATCCAAGGGCAAGAACCACACCCAGAGCTCGCTGCACTTTCACATATACTCCCATCGTCAAGAACTACACAACGCCAAATGCTTTCACACACGAAATAGTCGAACTCAAACGTGGTTGCGTTCATATTTTAAACAAAAGAAGAGGCTGCTTTGAGACACAAGAAGACACTGCGAAGTCGCTCTTTTCTTTCTTGTTTCTGGTTTTTCTAAGCCATCGAGAGGAGGGGACACTCACTACACATTGCATGAACGAACTCCACACGAATGATTTTTGCTGTTGTTGGGTATAATTGCAATTTCAGTCACATGGCACGTACGTACTTGGCTGCTTCAATTGCTTAGCCGAGGGTCAAGCCGAGGCCGAACTTGTGCGAGTCGCCTTCGAAGTTCTTGGCGTCCACGTGCACGCTCGTGGTCAGCGTCACGTATGGGCGGATCTTCTGGATCGAGGCGAGCGACACGAAGCCCTCCGAGTTGATCTTGCCGGCGTACGTGGTGTCAGCGTCGACCTTGTAGCGACCGCCGACGTTGAGCGAGTTCGACGCAGACTTGAGGTCGTAGTCGAGCACCGCGGCGTAGATCGTGTGCGACGAGATCTTGTGGTGGAACGAGGCCGAGAGCGCGCCAAAGTTCTTCTTGGTCACGACCGACGTGGCGAAGTCGCCGCCGACGAACGACACGCCGACGTTGTGCTCGGTGAGCGTCGACTTGTCAATGTTGAACGCAGCCTGGCCACCGACTAGGAAGTTGTCCTGCTTGAAGACACCCGCCGCCTTGACCGAGTTGCCGACAAAGTCTGCCTCCGTGTTGAACGAGAACTTGTCCTGCTTGTACTCGGCGCCGAGCACGCCGACCTGCTTGGCGCTGGCGTTCTTGGCGACCGAGCCGTCCTCGAGCTTGAAGGTCAGGTTGAGGCCCTGGGTGAGCACGTTCGGGAGCTCGGCTTCGGTGACGAGGCGACCCTGGGTGGTGATCTGCAGCTTCTTGAAGACCACGCCCGAGCCGTCGTGCGTGAAGCCGCCGGCGACCTTGGCGAGGATCGCCTTGTTGTTGCTGAGCGCGCCTTCGGTGGTGAACGTCACGCCGTTCGCGGCCTTGCTCTTAATCTTGAGCTTGCGCGAGAAGTCGTAGTCGTCGTTGAGCGTGTCGGCCGCGACCTTGGACAGGTCCTTGAAGAGAGGGGCAGGCATGATGGAGTTTGGCGGGAGGGATTAGGATGAGAGGCGAGCGGGGCTGTTCTTCTTCCAGAATGAACGTGCCAAAGACAAAGGGGGAACGAGCAGGCGAGCAGCTCAAAAGAGAGCGAAAGCGTCTGAGCCGCACAGCTGGCTGATACGCGCGAATCCTTGATGATGAAGATCAAAACGCAACGGATGCGTAAAAACGCGTAAATACGCAAGCAGCAGTTAAGTGCGATGCGCACTTTTAGGGAAGGGATGGAATCGTACTTTGAATGCGTATCTCTGCCAACACCATAAATACGTAGGGGTGTGCTTTTTGTATGGCATTTTGTATGCTACAATGAATTGATGAGACCGAAATGAATTGAGATGACCCACTAAGTGCGGCTGGGCAACAGCTAAGTGTGGTGCAAGGTGGATGAAACAAAACAGCCGCCTCGCTTGCTTCAAGTGACACCGACTCCAAGGGGACGGTGACGTACTTCTCTCTACTTAGGCTTCTTGCCTGCTGTAATCTGCTGTAGTCTGCTGTAGTCTACTGCTGCGGGGTTGGAGTGGACTGCTGATATAGGGAAATCAGGCATACTGTATGTCTTGTACTGCTCGCAATATTCAACCACATGGGAATAATATGTGGGGGTTGGATTCGCTGTTGTGGGCTGCAGTTTTGTCATGTGGGGCGAGAATGTGGGGATGGGAGGTTGCGATCTGTGTGGCCCACAATTTCAAGCCAAAAAAGCTCATTCGCGTGTTTGTTGGCTGAATCCCCGCTTCTGATTGGTGAAAATCACGCCAAGATTCGATCCAGGTGGATTCGCGACGCAGCAAATCGCACTTTAGCAGAGTGCTCCGCGTAATTTCCCCCCTCCTCTCCTCTTCCTCCTCGTTTCCGTCCTTCAAGTGGAGCTGCTCGCTCCTTTCGTTCTTCTGCCTCGCAATTCATTCGCAAACAAGAAGCAGCAGCGCCAAGCCCCCACCTTCTTCACCAGCAGCAACTCTTCACAATGGTTGTGCTCTACAAGGACCTCGCCAAGACCGCAGAGAACACGCTCAAGGACGACTACGACTTCTCGCGCAAGCTCAAGATCAAGACGAATGCGTCCAACGGTGTGAGCTTTACGACCGAGGGCGAGATGGGCTCGAACAAGTCGATCCTCGCCAAGCTCTCGGGCTCGTTCTCACACAGCCAGTCGGGCGTTGTGTTCAAGAAGCTGCAGGTGACTACGCACGGCCGTCTGGTAACGGAGGCTGAGCTGCCAAACTTCTTCACCAAGGGACTCAAGGTCACCGCCAAGGTCGAGGACGGCTCGGTCACCAAGAACGCCAACGCCAAGCGCGTCGCGGTTATCGGCGCTGAGTACGTGCAGAAGGCGTTCTCGGTTGAAGGTTCGGCCGACTTGGGCACCAACACGATTCGCGAGTCGGCCGTCTACGGCTTTGACAACGTGCTCGTCGGTGCGCAGGCCGCGTTCTCGCTCGACAAGTCCAGCTTCACGGACCACAACGTCGCGGCAAGCTACGTCGGCAACGATTTCACTGCCACGCTGCAGACCAAGAAGAAGTTTAACGCTGTCTCGGGCTCGTTCTTCCACCGCCTGTCCAAGGACACGATCTACTCGGCCGTGTTCGACTACGACCTCAAGTCAGGCTCGAACCACCTGACCGTGGGTGGTCGCTACAACGCCGACCACCTGACCACCTACGCCGGTAAGGTGGAGTCGGACGGCCACGTGTCGCTCGTGCTGCTCCAGAAGATCCGTCCGTTCCTGTCGCTGACCACGAGCGCGCACATCGACGCCAAGAACTTCGACGGCGATGCCCACAAGTTCGGCATCGGTCTCACTCTCGGTTAAGCAGCTCCAGCCAATGTACCTTCTCGTTTGTTTACCCCACCCAAGTAGAAACCAGTGGCTGTTTCCGTCCCAATACTGTGAATTGCGTGCGTCCCATGTGCTGCTTGCTGTCTTCAAGTATTGGAAGAACGATTAGTGAAGACAGAGATAGGGTGACAGACATGCAGGGTTAAGACAACGATCTTGTCTATGTATCCAATTCGCGAATCATCCATTTTTTAGTTAGTGCGCTGTGTTTTGATGGCTTGGTATGAATGTGCTGCTGTTTAAGTACTTATAGGACTGGACATGCACCAGTATTGATGTGTTCTTTTGTAGATGCTGTGCCCTCATGGCGATCTCCATATCTATCTGCAGACGCAAGTCAAATTGAAAAGCGTGTCAACTTTGTGAAGGGATCCATTTCGCCATGTTGATTTGGATCGCAGCGCGCGTCAGACGTGACGAATAAGGTCTTCTATTAGAGTGCGAAACTGTATTTATAACTAAGGTTGCTTGTCAACGACCTGTTCAAAATAAAGTTGCTGATTTGCAACATATAATCAAGCGCACCGTAACGACAGCTTTCCTTCTGGAATAACCAAAAGCCTGAAAAGCTCAATCCAAAGCGTATCCGCTGGTGAAAAGGCGACCTGCCAGACAGATCTGTGCGCATTCCTGTTCCTCCCAACGACCGCCAGAAAGCCCTAGCACACATCCGACTCAAGCACCATGAGTGAGACCGACCGCTTCGACGCGCTGCTGATGAACATCGCGCAGACACAGCGCGGCATCGAGCCACTACTGGACACCGTGTTCTCCTTTTTGCGCCGCAAGACCGACTTCTTCACGGGTGCGACCCCTGAGATGGTCGAGGAGACGATCCTCAAGTGCGTGCGCAAGCAGGCGCACCTGGCGGAGAAAGACCAGCTACTCAAAAAGCAGCAGGAGGAGGAGAAGCGCAAGAAAAAGCTCGCGGCGGACGCGCTGAAGAAGAAGAAGCAGGAGGAGGCGGAGAAGGCTGCGTGTGCGGCTGCGGCTGTGGAGCCTCCGCGCTTTGAGGATATCACAGACGATGAAGAGCCAAAGCCAGCTGCTGCTGTTGTGCAAAAAGAGGTGAAGCAAGAGAAGGTGAAGGAAGCGGTGGTGGATGATGCAGCGAAGGAAGAGGATGAAGAGGACAGTGGCCCGCGTACGTTTGCTTTGCGTATTGATACATTGTATCATGTCTTCCACCACAATTGCCACTAACCTTGAATTGTGCTGTTGTCGTATTATAGCTCCTGCCGGCAACGGCGGCTCGACGGACAAGTACGTGTGGACACAGACTCTGCAGGAAGCGCAGGCGAATTTTGCGGTCCCCGAAGGCACCAAGTCGCGACAAGTGGCGGTGGAGATCACGGCGACGAAGCTCAAGGTCGGCCTGAAGGGCGGTCCAACGTTCGTGGATGGCCTGCTGTTCAAGAAGATCAAGGTGGACGACTCGTTTTGGACACTGGAGGACGGCAACCGCATCTGCGTGTACCTGCAGAAGGACAATCAGATGGAGTGGTGGAAGACGATCATCCAGGGCGACGCGGAGATCGATACGAAGAAGGTGCAGCCGGAGAACTCGAAGCTCGCGGACCTGGACTCAGACACGCGCCAGACGGTCGAGAAGATGATGTTCGACCAGAAGCAGAAGGCTCTTGGCCTGCCCACGAGTGACGAGCTGCAGAAGCAGAGCGTGCTGCAGAAGTTCATGGCGCAGCACCCGGAGATGGACTTTAGCAACGCCAAGATTAACTAAATGCACAGGCAGCCGAAGTTTGCATGATACAACCTGTGCATCTGTGTGTGGTAATCTATGGATGGGTATGTGAATTTGCCAATCATTGGCCCTAACATTAGACTTCATATTCCAGGCTTCGAGTGAATCTGATCTTTGGCTCCAAGAATAGTAGAGCGCTCTGAGTGGCATGAAGCCTCAAGCACCAGATCTCATGCCTCTATCTGATAGACTGAAAGCTCAATCGACCGTGAGAGTTGCTTCGTTTGGGTAGACAGACAGCGGGAAGCAACAAGAGCGTATTTCGAGCCACCTTCCTCACGAGAAACTCGAAGCATGGTCGGCCACCAGAACCGGCAGCAGGCGTCCGCCGTGTTCGGCTACGACGTGGTCGAGTACCAGTCCAGCAGCACGGCGATGAACCAGTTTGCCGGCAAGAATCCCACAAGCAGCAACGCTAAGTCCATCGCGGCTGAGAACATCAACAAGGAGTGCCACGTGCAGTTTGGCGAGAAAGGCAAGAAGCGCGACTTCACGATCTCGAGCAAGCTGCTGGACCCGACGGGCGAGCTGCACAAGTGCGCGGGCAAGCTGAGCGCCGAGGACAAGGACATGCTTACGAAGACTTCGGTGAGCTTCGGCGCCGAGGTCGCGCCGTTCGTCACGTCCACGCAGCTGGCGACCCAGTGGAACAAGGAGGCCGTGCGCGAGACCATCCGGCTGCGCAACGAGATCCGCAAGAAGACCGGCCCGCGACCCACGCGCGGCATCTCGTACGACGACGACGTCGAGTACGTCTCGGAGGCCAAGAGCGCGTTCGAGAACAAGTTCAAGGGCTTCAAGCCGTCGGTCATGGCCGAGTCCGTGAAGAACGGTATGAGAGTTCGGTTTTCATTCATTAAAAGATATAACCATTGAGACTAACTGTGACTGTGTGTCTGCTGACTGACCTCTATAGATCTAAGGGCGACGCATTTCTCGGTGGGTCATGAGAAACTGGACTACCGGACGTTGAGCCACATTGATAGACTGTCGCCGGACCAGTTTGCTTTGTACGTGACGCGCCAGCCGCCTCTGCACGACCTGAAGAAGTCGACCGTGGAGATTACTTAGTTTAGAGTTCAACACGTTCTTTAATTAATGAAACTATCCATCTGAATGAGGAACATAAAGACAATTGACTGACACATGGTGTGTTCTTCAGTTGTTTCTATTCATACTGATAGATAGATACATGAGCACCTTGGAGTCCGGTATCATTCTCAGACACTGTCGAATCTTCGATTCTGTGGTGATAATGACAGTTTCTGTAGTTGTCCTCTGTGTGAATGTGTGTGTGCTGATCTGATGATGGTGGTGTAGTCCAGAGGGTGGGCGGTGTGTGCTAGTGGTATAAATGGCGGTGGTGCCTTGCACCTTCATGCTTCACGGGGTATCAAATGGGCGCGTCCTTCATGGGGTCGTGAAAGTTGAACTGGAACGGAGAACAGGTCAGTTACACGTTGAAGCTCTCGCCGCAGCCGCAGCTGCCCTTGGCGTTCGGGTTCTCGAACACAAACTCCGACGACACGGGCGTGGTCTGGAAGTCCATGGTCGTACCCACGACGTGGAACAGCGCCTTGGGCTCCACAAACACCCGCACACCTAAATAGGAGAGATAGAGAGTGAGTCAGTTCGTCTACGCCTGATTCAAAAGTGAGTGCGTAAAGTAATTTCACAATGGTTTCGCACCTTTCTCGTTCACTTCTTCCTCTAGCTTCTCCTTCTTCTCTGCGTAGTTCATTGTGTACGACAGGCCATTGCATCCGCCTATAGTATTAACATAACAACACCACTTGGTTAGTTAGCCTTCGTTTCTATTCAACAGCTTCATAAGCATCAATACGTAACAACAACAAAGTACGTACGTGTTCGCACGCCTAGCCGGATGCCGATCGCATCTGGTTTGCCCTCGAGCAGCTCGCGAATGCGCTCCGCCGCTGCATCCGTCTGCACACACATAGATAGCCACACTCATTAGCCTTGATCATCACCACCGGAAGTATTTACATAAATAGACAGATCTGTATCTCTCTCTTTCTCCACGTACCAGCTTGAGTGGGGGCGGCAGCTCGCGCAGACGACGGCGCACAGGCTTTGCGGGCTCTTCCACCGCGGCAGTGGCCGTGGAGAACGGCGCGGCGGCCAAGTGGCGCGTAGAGCGCAGAGACGCAGACGCAGTGCGGTGACTCAGGCGGAAGAGCATGGCGGTGGGCATGACAAACTGGCAGATGAGGAGTTCTCTCTCTCTCTCGTCTCAATGCGTTTGGACGGCGAATGGCGGAATTCTTTCCTTCTGGGCTTTTGCAGACAAGTCCAGAATGGGCTTTGAAAGAATTACAGAAATAACCCCAAGGCCCACTCTCTAAAATTAAACAGAATCGTCACCCACCAAAACCTTTCGCTAAAAACATTACCTTGTTTTTGCATACTTCTGTTTATTTAGATATATGTGTGGAATCTGAATGCCATATTGCGTTGGATAAAGTACTTTAAAGTTGCATAAAACGATAAATTGCAAAATGAGAGAGAGATGGGACCCGAACGAACCATCGGAAAGTTTGAAAACAAGGATGTATCAGAAATGTTCGTTAGTTGTTAAAATAAAACGAATCTGATATCCACGAAAGTGACGGAAGTGACGTGGCATGCATCAAAAGCGACGTTGCCCTTTGCTGATGACATCTCAGCCAAAGAGCTCCTGGCGCAGCGCGATGAGCTCATCCTTGCGGTTGCGGATGAACGCGCGCAGCACCTCGCCGCCCATGTGGAAGCCGCGGATCGCCTCAATCTTCTCGCGCACGTGGCGCTTCCACTCGCCCACGAGGTCTTGCGCGGTCTCCTTCAGCGCGAGCACGGCGTCTGGAGGCGTCCACTCGAACACGTCCTCCGGGTTAAATATGATCGGCTCCGCGGGCGGCAGTGGCTCCGTTACAGGTGGTGAAGGAGTTGATATCTGCGCTTGTTCTTCATTTGCTGCTGCTAGTGCATCATCGTTCTCATTGACCTGTGCGTTTTCTTCGTCGTGTGGTGACTTTGCCGTTGTGTCGCCTTCGTCGTTGGCTTGTTGGTCTGCTGGTTTAGCATCACCTGGATTGTCATTCTGCCCAAGCTCAGTCACATCGGCATTGCCACCCGGACTTTCTTCTTCTGGATGCCGATTGTCCATCTTGACAGGTGGAAGATCTACAGGTGCAAAAGTCTCAAATGGCTCGTCCCACCACTTGTACTCGAGGTAGGTCTCCACTTCGCTCACGCGTTCATCCGTGAGGATCGTGTCGTAGATCATCACCTCGGCGATCCTGCCCTGAAAAGCGTTCGTATCGCACATCGCCTTGACGTTCCCGAGACTCAGCGCCGCGTTGTCCGACATGCGAACCGCGAATGGGGCATCGTCGCCATTCGTGTCGGCACCTCCGCCCCACTGCTGGCGGTTCATCTTGATCTCGATCGAGTTGCTCTGCAGCCGGTACGTCAGCAGGTAGAAAGTCCCACTGGATGCCTTTTCGTTGAGCTCTCGGACGCCGCCGTTCGAGAGGAAGCCCGGCTTGCCGCCATGGAAGAAGAACTGGCCGTACGGTGCGTTCCCAAAGAACTTTTGCGCTTTGAAAGGGTTCGCGACCTCGATCTGCGCGGGCGAGAGCACGAAGAAGAGCGTCATGTACTCGTGGAGCTTGAAATGCTCGTTGACCAGTGGGCAGGAGAAGAAGAGCACGGGCAGTTTGTTGTGGTTGTAGATGTTGGAGATGAACGTCGGACGCGCCTGGTCTCTCGTCGCGGGAGTGAATGCTTCTGCTGCGGCTGCTGTGACGGAGTGGGTTGGTGCTGCTTCTACGGCTTGGCTTGTCCAGCTGCCATGTTCCAGAAGATGGCAAGGATAAACAGAAGTTAGCTCAAGACGTGATATATATGAAGGTGATGGTTGGTGATGACAATGTTCAAGAGTGCAACACGTACGCCTTGACGTCGCAGGAGTTGTTGTCTCCAGTCGCTTGGCATTCTGAGAGGTTCTCCACTTCGACGCCTTTGTCTGCTTTGAGCCATACCAACAGGTTCTTCCGGATAGCTATAAACACACAGAGAATGACAAGGTAAAATTGTGGAGCAGTTTCATACAGCACCGCAATAATGTTGCACAGAACGAAGTTCGTACCGTCTTCATCAGTTGGTTCCCAGTACTTGGTCTTGCCAGCAACCGAGTTCTTCTTCCGGAGAGCAGCGGCAGGTCCTTCACCATTTTCATCACGCTTTGTGCTGTCCACTTGATCAGAATTTGGTACCAATGAAGACTGTTTTTCATGTTGCTGTTGATCTATGGCAGTGACTGACATCCTTTCCTCGGGCGTGACGACAGCATTCGCGTTGTTGACTCTGCGCTCCTTCATCTTCGCAATGAGGTCTGCAATGCTGTTGGGTGGTTGGGGGTACGTCTTTTTATCTTTTTGGTTTGCGTCTAAAGGGTTCTCGACGACAGGAGGCTCCGTTTCTCCGTGGACTGGCTCAGTTGTTGTTGTTGTGACCACAGTGACACTTTCCACCGTAGGAGATGGTTCTGGTTTTGCACCTTCAGTCCGGGGAGTCGGCTTCGACACCTTAACATCGCCTGTGGAGTCGGGTATTTGGGTATTTCCCTGTTGTTTCAGCTGACCTTCAGGTGCTCGAGTCACTGAAGGTGCTTCACTTGCGTAGCCATCGCCATTCTCAGTCTCAACATCAGTAATCTCTGTCTCTGCAATAGGTTCCGTCGCTGGAGCCGTCGATTCCAGTTCTTCTTGTCGTTTAAAGCCAGGATCGCCCTGCGCGAGCGCTTGCCGCACGACGCTGTCTGACACGACGGGCGGGAAGTAGAACGCGCTCGCAAACATGAAGAAGAGCACGGCAACGATGTTTGCCAGCAAGAGGAGCCTACCGAATCAAATCAAGATGGTAGACATTCGAGGTTAGTATTAGTGGAGAACTTGGTTTTTCTCGTGCGCTAAAATACGCCATGTACCAGATCCATCGTCGCATGCCCAACGGTTGCTGTGGCGTGCTGCTCCTCCTTCGTGGCGGTGGAGGCGAAGGTTTGGAGTGGTGTTTGATGTTAATGTCGTCGTCGTCTTCGTTGCGACTGGTGATCGGCAGGACACTGCCCACGCTCTTGCGTTCCCCACTCCCGAATCGACTCCAGCTGGGCATGTCGGGCCGACGAACTAACTAGCTCTTATTGCTCTGTTGGTCGTTCGTGGTAAGTTGGCTTTTGTCTCGCTGCCTGCCTGCGGTGTCTAGTTTCCTATTTATCCCCCACCAGCACGTCCGTTTTCTTCAAGCTCAGGAAATGGCACCTGACTGCTCCATTGCCAATCTGAAAATAACCCACTTGCTGTTGTGAGAGCCCCATTGAGTTCGTACCTTCATGATTTCTTTGGTGGGCGGGCGACTTGAAGCTCCTTCTAATCATTTCGCATTCATTGAGAGACACCTGATACTGTTCAACACTCGAGTGGCTTTGTTTCTCATGTTCTTTGCTTTTTATTGCGCACACACACACAACAGCGACCCGACTGCTGCTGCTCGCTCTCCCTGTGTGCGTGCGCTCTGTTTCACCAAAATGCGCAGACCTTTCTATACGAAATTAAAAATCTACTGTCTGCCGCACGCGCCTCGTGTCCACACACCTGTGTCCACTGCGCAGCCACCATCTCCACACGTGTCTTCCACGCTCGAACGCGTGCACCAAACCGCGTTGTTTGAACTGCCTGATTGCTTAGTACGGGTCGGTCTCGTTCAGCCACTTGTCAAGGCCCTTGAGCGGCTTGGACGCCTTCACAGCCTTCTTGTGTTCCGCGATCTTCGCTGGCATGGCCGCGAGCGCCGCCTGGATCTTCTTGACGCTGTTACCATTATCATCATCATCATCATCATCAATCACATACACAAAGAAGAGCGTCAGTGTGCAAGCCAACAGCGACGCACACAATACATATACAAAAGGACAAGCAGAAGTACGTACCGATCGAACTCGTTGCGCTGGTTGAGGTGGCCCTTTGGCGGACGCATGACGTGGTGCTTCTCGGCACGGTTCCAGGTCTCGAGCCAGCCGCCCTGTCCCTCGACCCACTGACCGACGAGTCCGTTGCGCACGGCGTGCTTCTTGATGAGCGCCACCTTGCGGCCAGAGATCAGCGGCTGCTTCCACTTGCCGGCCACGAGCTGCGGCTTCATGGCGGCTTCAGCCTGCACGGCGCTCATGCGCAGAAACTTCTCCATGCCCATTCTGTTCTGCCTCGTGCTGCTGCTGCTACTGCGTTCCTTCCTGCCGTGAGCTGCTCGCCTTTGTGAATGGATATTGAGCGGCGAGCGGACTGGACTGGCTGAGTGGTCTCAGACCGTTTTCATCCAATCACATGACGATAAAATCATTTTACAGCTTTTTTGAGCCAATCATACGATATATCGTACTTAGTCGAAGCGCTTCCCTCCCATGAGCGCGAAATTTGCTCGACCAGCCCCAATACAAAAAGCAAAGGCAAAACATGAACATGAACGCTGCAAGCGCGAACACCAACGTGACGGTGGCGATGAGCCGCGGCGGGTACCCGGTGGCGGCAGGAGGCGCACCGAGTGCATCACGCACGTACCCACAGCAGACGGCGGAGCCAGAGCCCAAGCAGATCCCCACGGAGCAGGTCCAGGTACGTCATCCTGTAGCAGCTCTTCTGCTTTTGTTCTCTCTTGTTTTTACTTTCTGTGTATGCTGTCACGTGGCTAACCTGATAGTCACTGTGGCGTTCTCTCTATTACTCTTTATATGTGTGTGCACAGGCCATTCTGGACGAGAACTCAGGGCTGATCGTGGACATCATCACACTCAACAACCAGATCAAGCACGGTAAAGGCACGACGCAGCTGAGCGAGTTCACGGACAAGCTGGACAAGAAGCGCAAGCAGCTCAACAAGAACCTCATGACGCTCGCCAAGTGGGCCGACGAGTCCACGGAGCAGCCCCCGCGACCGGTTGTGCCTCCTCAACAGCAGCAGCAGCAACAGCATCTCCAGCAACAGCAACATCAGCAGCTTCAACAGCAACAGCAGCAGCAAATGTATGCGCCGATGCAGCACCCCCAGCAGATGCAGTACCCGCGCGCGATGGCAATGAACCCCATGGCCGGCGCTCAGCAGCAGGTGATGACAGGACAACCGAACATGGCGATGAACCAGGCGCAAGCTCAAGCACAGGCACGCTATGCGCAAGCACAAGCCTACGCGCAGTACCAGGCGCGACTAAACTCCATGGGCGGCGTGCACCCGCAGTACACGCAGCAGATGGGCCAAGCGGCAGTCGCGCAAGTGCAGCAGCAACAGCAGAGATACCACGTGAACAACATGGGCTACGGCAACCCAGTCGTCCAGCAGCAACAGCAACAGCAACAGCAACAGCAACAGCAACAGCAACAGCAACAGCAACAGCAGCACCCGGGGCTCGCGCACCAGATGCCCATGGGCCAGCAGCAGCCGCAGATGCAGCCCATGTACGACGACGGCTCGGGGCAGATGGGCTATCAGTCGTGGGCTCCAAACTAAATGAGCCCGTGTTTCATTTATGGACGTTGGGGGCATCGACTCGTGGGTGACTTCTTGTAGGTAAATTGGATCCAATTTCACACACAGGGAAAGGAATGCTAAAGCCATAGCGCAGATGAGCATGCAGAGGAGAAGAACATTATTGGACAACCAGCAGCCCAATGATGCGTGTGTAGTGGAATGAGAACGAGTGCTCGCGAGTCTACTGAAGAATGTGGAGCTGTTCTGTCCATGATCTGCCACTCCATTTTCCACAAACCCCCATCATAACGAATGTATGCATTATGATAGTCTCCTTACTTCCGCCATCGTCTTCGTCTTCACTATTGTGCAGGCCCGACAAAGTACGATTTCTTCTGAATTCGTTGTCGCGCAAAAATATTTTTGGCGGGAAGTGGCGAATTGTTTGCACTTGCGCTGTCATTCGCGCATTCATTTGAACGCTCTCTGGCCCTCACGCGCATTTCCCTCCTCCTCTTTCTCTCTCTCTGTGCACGCGCTTTATCCCCCTCTACTATCTGCAGCAGTAGCGCAATCGCCTAGAGCCTGCGATTGGTCCCTTATCATCCACCACCACTGTGAGCAGCAGCAGCTGAAACCAGTGACGCATGGCGGAGACGAAGCGCGGGCTGTCGTCGTGGCTGCACAAGCCCAAGGCGCCGGAGCCCGAGCCAGCACCTGCGGTGGTTGAGGCGGCAGCGAAGAGTGGTGCGTCGGAAGCCACGTCGCCGCTGGATATCAACCTTGCGATCCTGCGCGCGAAGGAGACGATCAACCGCATCAGCCCGGACAAGCGCGCGCTCGTGGAGGAGATCGACGTGGAAGAGGACGACGCCGAGTTCGACGAGAAGGCGCACTGGGGGAGACGCTCTGCGGCGTCGCGCAGCAAGAAGCTCAAGTTGGGTCGTGGTGGTAAGGCGCAGCAACAGCCGAACTACTCGATCAAGGCATTCTGCGTTCCGCAGGATAAAAAGACTGGAGACACGACAGTAGCAGCGATGGAGTCATCCGAAGAGACAGGCTATGTTGCCGAAGGAGAAGACGTACCCGTGATTCCAAGTGGCGAGCCTGCCGATGACGCTGATAAACCAACAGAAGAACAACAGCAGGAGGTCAAGAGCAGCGATAATAATGAAAAGGGCAGCGTTGATGAATCGATTGCGTCGGAAAGTGCGTATGACAATAGCAGCACCAGCGACGCGTCCGAGACGGAGAGTGCCCAGTTGGTCAGCTTCACAGAAGGTGACAGTGCAGCGATGATTGCCACAGAGTCTGCCGAGGCTATGGACGTGGAGGAGAATGTGAATGCAACGGAGGCATTCAGCGACGAGCCAAGTGTCGAGATTGTCGAGATAGGGGACACCAGCGAGAAAAATGAGATGACGCCTTCGTCAGAAACAACAGCAGTTGCAAAGATCACCCCCGGACGTCCAAGGCGCCAGGCAGCGGTCAAAGCGCAAGAACTAAGCAACCAGCAGAGAAAGCACACGCCATCGGCTGGCGGTCAAATTACGAAAGGAGGCGCCATCATCGACCTGCGCACTCCGCCTCGCAAGAAGCCATCGAAGAAGAACTCGAGCTCGAAATGCAGCAGCACTAGCACTACTTTATCACAGGGACCTGCCATCGCTGCTACAGGCGGAGGAGAGCTCAAGACCCCAGTTGGAAGGAAGCGAAAACTCGAGATGGACAAGAACACGCCATCTCCAGCGACGAAAATAAGTCAGAAGGAGTCGTTCTTCCTGACAGAACAGGACAAGAAGCAGCTGCAGGAGATTGAGGCAGTCGCGAAACTGCGCGAGCAGCTGCGCAAGACCCGCGAGAAGGATCTCGCGTTCTTCAGTGGGAAAACCGCCGTGAACCCGTTCTTCCAGGCACCAAAGACCCAACCAAAGAGCAGCAGCAACGGATTCAGCGACGATGCTGGTACAAATTCAGGTGGTGATAGTGCAGATGCAATTGAGATCGACGAGCAAGACTCAAGCACCCTAGGCACGCAGGAGCGCAAGCGGAAGAGCCGATGGTCCAAGGACGTGGTCCACTTCCCATCGGTTCAGCACATTTTCTGCGCTGATGTCGAGTCTGAAGTACAGCAGCCACCAACATCGCTGATGAAAATCCCGAAGAAAAAAGTTGTGAATCTCATTTCAGAAGAGATCATTCTGCTCGACGACGAGGACGACGAGATGTCGTCCAGTTCCCACAAAACTGCTCAAAGCAGCCTGTTTGCAGCATCGTCAGCGTACATGCAGGAGCAGGTGCACACTGAGTCGACGTTTTCTGATCTCTTTTGGTTCCGACAGTATCTCGACAGTGACGCCACAGCAACAGAAACAGAACCAGCAGTAGCAGTGGGTGATGATGAACAGCAGCACCACCTACGCTTCCCGATCGAGTACGAGTCGGAAAGCGCGCTGATTGACGCGCTAGTCGACACCTACAGCATCAAGGAAAAGCGCGTGCGCGAGATTCTGGACGGACTCATTGCTGCGAAGGAGAAACGGCGCGAGAAGGAGCACAACCTGACGCTGGTGGATCGCTACACTCCCGTCACCGCGAGCGGCATCGTTGGCAACAGAGAGCCGCTGCGTCTGCTGTCGTCGTGGCTGAGCGCGTGGAAAGTGGGTGGCGACGAGCGAGACCGACGAAGCTGTTTCCAGGCGGAGTTATTCGTGTTTGAAAGCGACGACAGCGATGAAGACGAGCTGTCGGACCTCTGTCGCCTGTTCATTCTGGAGGGTGAGTCTGGCGCAGGTAAATCCGCTGCTGTCTACGCCTGTGCCGAGGAGCTGGGCTACAACATCATCGAGATTAACGCTGGACAGAGTCGCGCGGGACGGAACATCGTGGAGATCGCGGGCGAAGCTACGCAGTCGACCCGCGTGCTCCACATGGGGAACCTAGCGGACAAGAAAAAGAAGAAGAAAACGCCCAAGAAGAAGAAACGAAAGAGCGTCGACGGATCTGCGTCGCACCTGTCTCTCGTGCTCTTTGAAGACGTACGTACTTGCTACTGCTATTGCTCATCAACTCCCTTTGCTCGACCTCACCCACTTCCAACTTGACTCCCGTTTATTTGAACAAATCAGGTGGACTTGGTCTTTGAGGAAGACAAGGGCTTCCTTGCGTCGCTGTGCTCGATCGCGAAGCACTCCAAGTGCCCCATCGTCCTCACATGCAAGGAGCTTCCCGACAACTTTCCTGCGGCTCCTCAGCGCCTGAGCCAAGTACTCACCAAGCCGTCGGTGAACGACTTCAGCGCGTGGATGCTGCTGGTGGCGTACCTGGAGCAGCTGCCGTTCACGCAAGCGCTGGTGGAGACGCTCGCTCAGTTCTTCAAGTGCGACATTCGCCAGTCGCTGCATTTCATTCAGACGCATCTCCCGCAGTTTGAGAGCAAGCAGCGAGCAGCAAAGTGGACGTGGCGTTCTCAACGCACAGCAACGTCTACAGAGGTGGACCAACCGGTCATCGTGATTGATGTCCACGAGGACGAAACTGCACCAAGTGTCGCCGCGCCACCAGCTGTCGTCGTGCCTGGGTGGACGCATTGGCCCGGGAGATCGTTCGACATGCTGTCGAGCAACTTGCTGAACGAACTGAGCGGGTGCGCTTCCAAGCCCGAGGAGGACAAGATCACGCGGGAGAAAGTTGCCGACGCGCACTTGATCGAGAGCTTGTCTTCGGTGCTGGACGCCGTCTCGGTCGCCGACATGTGGGGTCACAGTGCGGATCCAGACGACAATGAGGTACAGGCAGTACATGTTGCAACCTGGTGCATTGTGTAGTATTGATAGAAAAGAGACTCACTCTTTTATCTTGTTCTTGTACTCAGGAATGCTTCTTTGACAGGGAGAAGAACCACCAGAAGGCGCTGGACCTGCGGATGGCGGGTCTGAGCGCGTTCCTCACACCCGATGGGATCGGAGTCTCGGTGCTGCGGACGAGAAGCTCGGCGACGTCGTCGTCCGAGTGTGTGAAGCGGAGTCTCGACGCCGCACTCGCAGAGGAGCGAAGGTTCGTGGCTCCTGAGCTCTAGGACTCCTAGTCCTTTTGTAACTGATGGCGTTGGTTTGTTCCGTGTCTGCATCAACAGGAACAGTCGCAAGTCGGCGCTGAACACCATGAAATCCAAGATGGAGCTGCCGCTGAGCTCTCTCGGGTACGGGAATTCTCTCTCATTCTCTCTTGCTTGTTATGAGGATTTGCATACCTAACGACTGAATTCCCCCTCCCTGTTTTCTAGTGCTGGCAACACGAACGCGCGCTTCGACCTGGACTACATGCCCATGATCAGCCGCATCCTGAACTCGAGCGCGAGCCACCAGCAGAGCCGCCGCCGTACGTCGCGCCGCAACCACTACCTCAGCGGCGTGATCTCCGACATGTCACTGCTGGACGAGATCCACGACTTCACGGCCTTCCGCCACCACGCGGCCGGCGACCAGATCGTCGCGGCATCGCCCTCGTCGTCTCCATTACCCTCATAGCAATACCACCATCAATCACTTTGTACCCGATTCATATTATAAAGAGAGAGAGACACACACAAGAGGTAGTCGACATGTATAGAGCTCGGATATTCCCCAAGTATGCACGTATTGACGACTTTGCCTGAGATTAGTTGGGAGTGTTCATTTACAGCACTCACGTGGTGGTCTTCTTGGCCTTGACGACGCGCTTGGCGCCTGCGCCTAATGCGGCGGCGTCCTTGAGCGTGGCGACGTCCGCCTTGGTCTTGATGATCTGGCTCAGCGCCGCGTGGAACTGCGCGTGGCCCGCCGCTGTGATCTGAATAACAAACAAGCGGCAAAGGAGTTAGGTAGGTCATGTTGCCAACGAATATACCAAAAAGGTACGCATAATCTTGGGAGCACCAATAGTACCGACCGTGGTGCTGTACTTCTTCTTGTGTTTGTTGTTGCCGTACTTGCAGACGCGGAAGAGCAGCGCGTGCTCGCCCGCGCCGAGCGTTTTGTCGCGCGCCGCCTTGGCGAGTTTTCGCACGGGGACTGTATTAACAAACACACGAGTTAGACGCGAACGCCACCGCCAGTAAGAGGAATATAGGAAGCGCATATACGCAGAATACATACCGCTCTTGCAGGAGATCGCGACTGAGCCCTTGGCGTCAATAGCGGCCGACTGCTCGTAGAGCTCTGCCACCTTGACGAGGAACGCATCAGCAGACACTTGCACCATCTTTTGAGTTATGCTTCGATCTTGAACTGGGTCAAGCAGGTGGATCAGCTGATGACCGATTCATCGTGAAAAAATTGTGCAGTCCTTTCAAAAACTATACCCTCCCCAAACGGATATATTTTTAGAATAAAATTTAATTCGATTTTAGAAGGTATTTGTTTTACCAAGACAGAAAAGTAAAAGTGTCCTCGAGTCCTCTTTTATGTACGGTGAGCATACTTACAGCAAGTACTGAGAGGCTACTATTAAGGACTTGAGGACACTTTTACTTCACACTAAAGAAACTCTTCGTAAAAAACAGAGGACATTTATTGTAGCATACGGTTTTTACCGAAGCCTACATCAAGTCTCAGAGTTCATTTTACCCCCAAAACGGACTTTTACGTCACACACAGAGATTGCAGAAAGGTGAACCAGTGCACGAGCTGCTGCTGGGCTCGAGAAGCTGGCGCGCCTCACGAGCGACATCCCAACGCTCAAGCTCATCGTGGCGTCCGTGCTGCAGCTCTGCGCGCAGTACAAGCTCTGGGAGCTGCTCAAGGATCACATCTCGCTGCTGTCGAAGCGCCACGCGCAGAAGTCGGCGCGATCACGGCCGTCGTGCAGCGCGCGATGGAGTTCCTCGCCGCGACACCGTCCGAGTCGGTCAAGATGGAGCTCATCTACTCGCTACGCGTGGTCGCCGAGCACTACGAGCGCATCCACCTCCCGCACCTCGCGAACATGATCGACCTCTCAGAAGACGTCGTTATCTGTGTGGATCTCTTTCTGCATAGACAATCTGCTTAAAGCTAACGGAGCGCAGCATCTCGACGCTCGTGGGCAACGGCTCGACCTACGCGAAGATCGATCGCCCGTCGAAGCTCATCTCGTTTCTGCATCCGCTGTCGCCCGAGGAGCAGCTCTCCAATTGGTCGGCCAACATCTCGCAGCTGCTGCGTCTCGCGGAGACCACGTACCACCTGATCGACATCCGCTCGCTGCTGATGCGCTTTTAACCTGGGAAATCCACGCGCCAGCGAGCACGCCCGCGGCGGATATCGAGCTGAGTCGCCAGCGACGCTTCGCAACTAACTCGACACAATAGTTGGCCTCGAATGAAAGGCAGAAGACTACGATGGCAAACACGCCAGCCAGCCCATGTTGCATTCCAGACACGCATTACACCTAGGTATCTGCAGAAATTGTTCCAATCGCCGTTCACCGAGTTTGGCGTGAATGAAGAACGCGCAATCTTCGTTCAATTTTGGCTAGAGGCCCGGTTCCTTGGCCCGCAGTTCTCCCACGGGGGATGCTCTTGCGATCTGAATGGGTCCTCCCGTCCTTTGCCGAGAAAGATTGCAAGGCTCCCCAGACCCTGGTGGGCTGTCAGATCCGTCTGGCTGTCGCGGCAGGCGATCTTTGTGCCTTTGACACAGCTTGAACAATCCACAAAAGCAAGTTTGATGAGCGGTGACCATCCAGTCGTTCATTTGTGGCATTTCATTGTAGGCGATTGTGGTGCTTCATTGTGGTCACGACTGAGTTGAACTTTGCAATGTGTATATCCAAGCTCATGCTCCGGGACTCGTTCTTTTGAGAGTCCAATTGGAGAGCGAAAGAAAGAAGACCTAGCGACAGTCGATTTCGTTTCAGCCACGACAACAAATTGCTCACTTCCAGAACATCATTCTTCGTCTCGTCATACACTATCGTGACATGACTCCCACCACTCGAGAGAGTTTACCAGTCTGATATGCACGCGCGTCTGTCTGTCGCGACCTGCAGCGCTTTTTTAATTGGAGTTGCACAGACTGAGTTAGTTACAATGGACCTCTGCTTCCCGCCGCGAGCCACTGGTCACCAGCCTTCGTCAACGCTCCCGCATCCATCACAGACGCAGCAATCGCAAATACTGTAGCACCGGGGACTTGATTTACAATGTTAATCTGCTCAGACGAATTTTTCACTCCAGCAACGCGATGCAGCTCCGTCTGTGCAATCACAGGACTCGTCATGTTGGCGTCTCCATTGGTCGCTCTGATGTAGAGACATGGAATTCACACGCAGTTTCCGTTTTCGTTCTGCCTGTCTTGTTTGTTCCATCTGATTCGCTGGCGTGCGTGGCCTGCTTCAGAAGCAAGACCACAACGCCCTCCCTCGCCAAAATGGTGCGCGCCCCTTGCCTGCACCTCCGGTCGATGCATACTTGCTCTCATTTCAGATTCTACTCGCTACCAATCAAGGGCTCTCTGCAAGCCACGCGTACAGCCCTCTCGTTAACCATGAAGCTCTCCGTGCTTTTTCTGGTAGCCTTCTTCGCGTCTGCGATCGCTTGCGCCCAGAGCGTCAACGACACGTCGTCCGCTCCCGCCACGTCCATCGTTGCGCCGGTGATCCCGCCCAACAACTTCAACTTCTCCGAGTTCTGCAACGGCACGGCATACGACTCGATGCACTCAAGCCCGTCGGGCACCAAGTGCTTCAACTCAAAGAAAGAGTGGGTGGGTGTCACCGACTGGTTCCTCACGGGCTACACGGTGCTGCAGCAGTTCCGCAACATGGACGTCGAGCCGAACGTGTGCAAAGTACTGTTCATGAGCGACCCGTACCCGCTCTGGGGTCCGCCCCAGGAATACGCGCTCTACACGGTCAAGAGCAAGTCGCGCGCCGGCTGGTGGACCGAATGGGAAGTCGTCGTGAACGACGGCAAGTACTTCAGCGGCTGGGTGGACGGCGGCATCAAGCTCGCGAACACCATCGCGGCTGAGATGGTCAAGTTCACGCTCGTGGGTCCGAACTGCATCAAGAACCTCATGGTCGCGTGCAACAACGGTGCGTCCGGTGGGCTGGGCACGGTCGCGATCTCGCTCGGCAAGGGGTACTGGGAGCACCACTTTGGCACGGCGAACATCGCCTGGGAGAACTGCGGCCCCGACGGCCAGGGTGTGAAGCCCAAGGACCACGTCGACTACGGCTTCCACATCACTCCCTGGGGGATGTCGGGTGACTGGAACCGCTTCTGGAGCTCCGCATACCTCACGACGCAGCCGCTCGGGGAGACGCAGAAGACTGCGACTCACTGGTGCTGGGTCTCGGGCCACCCGGACATCGCCTGGGGACCGTACGGTCCGTGCCCGAGCATTGACTAGGAAGGAGATGGATGTGAATGGCAGTGGGTTGTAAATGTAAATACATATATGAAAAGTCTGTGCAAACCTGCAGTGCGCCATTGTGCATCCACCACACTCTAGAGTTATTTGCCGGCTGTCGGTTCGAAAGCAATTACACGCGAACGCTACAGGCGAAACTCCTCACGGCCCTGCTTGTCATCGACGCGACTGAGGGGCAATATCAAGAATGTCACGCGTTCACGTTTTCCTTGCAGGGAGGACCACTAGATGGCATTTCAAATTCAAGCGCATGTGTGGGGAATAAACTATCAGCTAGGGGTTCGTACGTTTGGATGGCTTGGCCACAATAGGCAGCTTGCAGTTGCAACAAGCAAGGGAGCGTGTGTGCCCAAGCAAGTGTTCGAACAGGAACTGTTCTCAGTTCACAAACAGTGCCTGTTCGAACACTTGGGTTGGGTAGAAATGGATTGGTATCTTGTAAAATGAATGTAAATATCGACTTCGTAAGTGCGTTTCACTTTATGTGTACATATAACATGATTAGCACGTATGCAACGTACATATAATCCCAGGTTGATTTGGTTTTAGTATGCTCGTTGGAATCTGAGGGAGGGTCTGTGGGATCCCAGCAGCATACTGAAATCAAGTAAATCTGGAATACGGCTTATAAATAGAAAGAGATTGGCAGTAGCACCATGTCCTCAATACGTGAGTTTATAAAATCAAAGACACTTGATAGTAGGGCATATGGCTTATAAAGTCAAAGACAGTCGACAGTAAAGCTCTGTCTTTTGTGGCTGGCTGTGTGAGTCGGTCGAGTCATTGATTGAGAGCAAAGCAAAGCAACGCAATAACAAAGTGAGCGAGCGAGATGGCGGCCAAGAACACGATCCGATTCCTCAAGACCGCGAAGATCTCGTTCTCGAGCTTCGACAATCGCGCCACGGGCGCATGGTGCGTCGCCTGTCTCTTGTCTCTTTACTCTCTGTCGCTATCGTTACGTGCGTGTTTATATGTGGCTCACTGAAACGACTGACTCGTGTTCGTGTATTTCCAGTGAGTTCTACCGCCAGATGACGGCCGGAAAGGTTCGTGCAGCGCCGCCGCATTATCTGCCATACATCACTTTCTTATGCTACAAGCGTGTGTTGCTTAGCTAACGATGCTGGCGTTCTCTATTTGTTGCGATTGTTGATGACAGACGCGCGCGGTGAACCCAAAGGCCGAGGTCACGTACACCACGACGCTGTTCGGCACGCAGCCGATCATCAAGCTCGACTTTAGTGCGTGTGACCGGGTTCTCGTCTATATGCTCGTTCGTATATGTACTGAAGTGCTAATCTACTGTATGTGTTGTTGTTGTTGTTGCGGACGCGCAGTCAACGGCTCGAAGCAGACGCTGGAGGTCCCAGGCAAGAACGTGCGCGAGATCTTCGACGAGGTGGACTTCTTTTGCTCTCAGATCGAGACCGAGTACGAGCAGGCGGGCAAGATCATCGACTAGAGTGGATGAAGCAGGTGCGCGTGATGATGGCGATGTGAGACGAGGAGATGGAGACTGAACGAGCGCTCATGTTGCGCAAGTGGAGGCGAAGCTCCTTCCTTTCTTGTCTTTGCTTCGCTTCCGATCCGATCCGATGTTAGATATAAAGAGATCCGAATACAGACAGCGATACACGAAGGAGAGAGAGTATGAGACCATGTGGTGCTCGTAAATGGTAGTGCAGGCATGGCGGTTTGTTTATGAACAGGACAATGAGCAGTAGCTGGGTCGGGAACTCAAGCGGACCAGGTGCAATGATTCCAGGACTATCTATACTATTATTATTCAGGAACCTACAAGCATGCTCACAGGTACGATTACTGCGGGTCGATCAGCGCGATTTCGTCTTCCAGCTCCTTTGGGTAGTTGGGGTACGCGCTCCTGAGATTCAGCGTGTCCGCGCGCTCGACAGAGAACTTGAGTAGGTGCTCTCGGCACGTGCGACTCGAGCCTGTTCATACAATAGAACAGCAGCGACAACAGCATTATGATCAACCTCAGCATCTATGTGGCGGTCTGTATTGAGCTAGCTTGCTATTCGAACAGTCCTCGTACCGCAGACGCACGCGACGCGGACCTTCACTTCCTGGCTCTGACACTCGGTCACGAACACGAGCGACGACTCGACGAGCTTGCACTGCTCGCGCGCACAGCGTACCACTGCGAACCGCGTGTGCTTGTTGAAATAGAGCACTACAGTAGTATCGGATACCAAACAGAGCGTACTCTTGGTGTCAGCGTCATACTTAATCATTATCCCAATAGACTCGGCGTTGCATTACACATCCATCCATCCATCCATCCATAGTTCATCCGTTGTACTGTTTACGCACCTTGGAACGCGTACTGCAGCAGCCCGACGCCGTAGTCGCCGTAGTTGCGCGCGATGGACTCCTTGATGAGTCCCGCGACGTCCTCCTTCTGGATCGCGAGCTTGCGCGCGCTCGCCGCCGGCACCACCTCCACGAGTAGGTAGCGCGTCTTGAGGCGCACCATCTTTGACTTTGTGTCTTTGCTTCAAACGGCAAAGTTGCCAAAATTGCTTTCATGTCATATGATTGGTTAAAAAACAGCTCATTCTGTTTTATGACCAATCAAAGTGACTGAACGACTGACTGACCAGCTCCATACAAAAAGCCCCAAGAGCCACACCATTTTGCCAGAACACACAGCAACCCAAGCGCGAAAATGAGCAGCAGCAGCAGCGCAGCAAGCACGTCCGTCGCTGTCCCTGGCCAGCGCCTTGCGCCACACGCGCAGCTGCGCGCGGGCCACGGCACCTACGTGCGCGACGGTGCGATCTTCGCGTCGATCCTGGGCATGTGGAAGATCTCGCAGAACGAGGTGAGCGTCGAGCGCGCGGGGCGAACGGTTGGCTCCGCCCAGGTGCTGCGTCTGGGCGACCAGGTGATCTGCAAGGTGACCAAAGTGACGTCGCGCCAGGTGCTCGTGGACATCGTGTCGGTAAGCGGCATCGCGCTGCAGGAGTCATTCCCGGGCACGATCCGCCTCGAGGACGTGCGCACGAACGACATCGACAAGCTCGTGATGGAGGACGTGTTCTCGCCGGGCATGCTCGTGAAGGCCATCGTGCTCTCGTTCGGCGACACACGCTCGTACTTCCTCTCCACAGCAAAAGCCGGACTCGGCGTCGTGCGTGCCTCGCAGCAGCAAGAAGACGGAAGCACCGACATGGAGACCGACTAGATAGATAGACAGATTGCGTGTGTTAGCTCCGTTTGCTTTTATTACTCTCCCATTGTTTTACGTATTAACAAGGCACAGATATCTTAGGTATGCACTCTCTTCTTGTTTGATAGGTGGCTTCTCTTTGTCTGGAGTTCATGTTTTCACAGATTTGGTGCATTTGACTATGCTGGGTCAATCTTCGATGATCTCGAACCGCTGGAAAGGCTTATCCACTTCATCGTCGCTCTCGTCTTCGTTGTCTTCCTGATGTTGCTGCTGAGTGGGCGGTGGGTCGTCGTCTTCGTCTGACTCTGCGTCGCTTTCCTCGATGATCTCGAAGCGTGTGAACGGCTTTGTCTCGGGTTCTTCCTGTTGCGGCTCCGTGAATTTGCTCGTCTTCTCGGGCGATTCTGATACTGATGAAGTCGCTGCGGTTGGCGTCGGTTGATCGTTTGTGTCCTGGTTGCTGCTGCTGCTGATCTCCACTGTCCCGTCGCTCTCTTTCCACTTGTCCTGCGTCTTCTTGAGAAGCTTCTCGATCTCCTTGCTGCTCGGCTCCAGTCGGAGCGCTTCTTCAAAGTCGGCGATCGCTTCTTCGTACTTGCCTCGTCGGAAGCGCGTCATGCCGCGCCGGCTCCAGCCTTTCACGTACGTCGGATCCAGCAGAATTGCGCGCGTGCAGTCCTGCTCAGCAGTAGCAAAGCTTTTCACGCGCAAATAAGCCATCGCGCGGTTCGCATACACGATCGCGTTCGTGTCATCGAACGCCATGCTCCGCGTGTAGTACACGATTGCCTCGTCGTTTTCGTTGACCTTGAAGCACTCGTTGCCCTTTTGCTTCTCGTGCAGCGCGTACACCTCTTTCTCTTCCTTCGAGAGCTCGTCAAAGTCCATGTACGACGGCAGCGACGCGAGCTCCTTTTTGCGCCGCTGCTGCTCTTCCCGCTGCAGTCGCGCCTCTTGCTTGCGTGTTTCTTCTTCTGCGTCGATCTCTTCGAGCGCCTGGTCGACATTGTACTTCTCCCAGGCGCGGAAGTCGTACGCTGGGATCGCCTGCTTTTGCTTGGACAGCTGGGAGGCAGCCACTTCTTCTGCATCAGCACACGTTGGCTGTTTGACCTCTGTGATGTTGCTTGTCTGTGGTCCCCCTTCAGGCTGCGATTGCGGCTTGCCACGCACAGGCGGGAGTCGGCGACTCATCAAACTCTTCCGCGCCGCCAGCGCCTTGTGCTTTGCGTCTGCCTGTTTCGTCCACGAGAGTAAATCCTCTTTTTCGGTCGACAGCTCTTGAGCAGACGGCTCGGAGCGCATGCGGTTGATGCGGTTGCGCTCTCTCTCCGGCAGCAGCGACAAAATCTTGTCTTCTGTGGTCTTCTCCAAGTGCGGGTATCGCCCTTCTTTGCCCGAGCGCAGCATCGCCAGGATACCCTTGAGCTCGTCCACGTCGCTGCACTTGTCCACGTACCCGTAGTCGAGCATCTCGACGTCGATGCGCTTCTTCTTGCGGTTGTGCAGTGAGAAGAAGTCAATCTCGGGGGTGGTGTTCGCCGCGACTGCGATCCGTCCGCCTGTCATGCTGACCGACTAGTTGATAATCGATATGCCGTCACGTATTGATATTTGAAGGTTGCTTGGTCGCGTGTGGTGACTCAGAGCGAGGGATATTGGGACTGAGAGAGCTCTGCTACATATCCATCGTGTCCATCGTTCGCTGCCTTTTTGAGTCGGATGGGGATCCTGAAAGGACGCGGTTCGGCGAAGAGGCACAGTCCCCATCCTGTCTGGACCGGTCCAGTCACCTAAAATCCGCATTTCACAGGTTTCCCCTCACTGCAATGGCTTCAAGTCAGTCGAAAGAGGCAAATTTGCCTCTGTTGTGAATATTCGAATGCAATGCGCTCTTAAAACAAGGGGAAACCTTCCTGGGCAGGTTGAAGTTGTCCCCAAAACTGGATGCCTTCCTGCTTTTTGGTTGCGGTTTCTTTCCTCTTTGCACATGAAAACCCAGGCAGGCAAGCACAGAAATAGACCAGCAGAGCCCCATAAGAGAGAGGCTTAGAGCACTTTGCTATATTCAGCTGATCCGGATGGAGACGACGGAGCGAGAGCATGCCGCGCGCGATGCTGCGGCGAACGCCACAAGAGGTGAACCAGTAGCAATCGCAGCAGCAAGTACAGCATCAACAAAAGAGGCAACAAGCGCGCTAGGAGCAATGGCGCTCGTAGCATCCATATCGCCGGCATCGTCGCCTTCGCCTGTTCGGTCTAGTAACGACCGCACGAGCGAGCGTGAGAGCGAGGGAGGAAGCGGGAGAGCGCGTCAGTCGGTGGCGAACGACGACAGTATGCTCATGTCCGACGAAGATGTACGTTGGTGTGTGTGTGAGAGAGAGCAGATTGTGTGAATGATGAATTCAACTACTGATGAGCACTTGTTATTCTACAGTTTTACGACGCTCATGAAGATTTGGACGGAGAGGCAAGCCGACACACGAGTGGTGTTGCAGACAGCGCAGGAGAGGCGGTAGCACAAGTCCCCGAGACGGTGGCAGCTGCCACAGAAGTCAGCGGGGAGGACAAAGACATCGATGACACAGGCGAGCACAAGTACTTTGTGAAAAATAAGGATACGGGCGAAGTGTACGACATCCGAGATCTCTCGAAGCTGCCGTCGGACACCTACTCGATTTTCCCAAACGATTTCCTCCCTCCTCAAGAAGAAGTGGTGCGTAGTACATGAATTGAGTAGCTGCTTTCATACCCACGTGTTGCTTGCTTAGTGGTGTGTGTGCGTGCTTTAGGGCAAGCGAACCAAGACTCGACGTCCATCATTGACCAAACTTCGACTCAAGTTTCCCATGAAAGGGAAAGCGCGAGAGGCGACGAAGAGAAACCATGTCCAGGTATGCTCCCGTTCACTTGCACATATCTTCCATTTCTGATATGCATATAATTAGCTAACCATGACTGCGTTGTTATTTCACCAGGTGTTGTCATCGAAAAAGGACAAACGAGAGTTTGATGAGCTTGCTCTTGCGCAGACGCTGTCACGTCACAACGGCACTATCTGGACGATGAAGTTCAGCCACGATGGTGCCCGACTAGTCTCAGGAGGTCAAGATGCGATCCTGCGAGTCTGGAAAGTGCGGTTGAGCTCGAACGAAGATGACAAGACGCAGCAAGAGACTGGAGAGAAACAGATTCTCGAGGCAGAACCAGAGCAATCGTATCAGGGTCATACCATGCCAATTGTTGACGTTTCGTGGAGTCGCAGTAACTTCATCCTGTCGGCTTCCATGGACAAGGTAGGAATCCTATGGCGCGCTGACCAACGATACACACTATGACTCACTAACAGCCTAGGCGATTGTGCTTTGTAGACTGTTCGATTGTGGCACATTTCCCGCGAGGACTGCCTGCATGTATTCCAGCACCCAGATAGCGTTCCTGCAGTCGATTTCCATCCGAAAGTGTGTACATTTCATCTCAAAATCTACTCGATGCTTTCCGTAGTTGAATGCTGACCTCAGATCGTTATCCAATGAATAGGAGGATCGCTACTTTCTCTCGGGATGCTTCGACAACAAAGCCCGGGTGTGGGATATCCCAGACGGCTGCGTTGTCTCGTACGTGCAGACTCCAGTGATGATCACCGCTGCGAGTTTCAACCCGAGCGGCACGCGAGCCATCGTTGGTCTCTTGAATGGACAATGCATCTTCTACCAAGTGAACTCGCATCAGCAGATG
This sequence comes from Pythium sp. MPC-2022a, assembly GCA_038050625.1. Classification (NCBI taxonomy): domain Eukaryota; phylum Oomycota; class Peronosporomycetes; order Pythiales; family Pythiaceae; genus Pythium; species Pythium sp. MPC-2022a. Next base: position 32,603 of record JALBZB010000014.1, read on the forward strand.
AACTACTACACTCAGATCGAGTGTCGAAATAGCCGAGGACCGATGAAAAAGGGACGCAAAGTCACGGGCATCGAATTCGACCCCGAGGGCAAGAACTTCATGGTCAGCACGAACGATTCGCGGATGCGGCTTTTCTCGGTCGACAACTATTCGCGAGTGTGCAAGTACAAAGGTCTTGTGAACGACCATCTGCAGATCAAAGGGAGATTTAGGTAAAGTACTTTGGTCCTTTGAACAGCATGCAGCAGCACTATCGAAGCTCATCTCACTAATTCGCATTATTATGTCACTATAGCCAAGACGGAGATTATGTGATCTGTGGCTCTGAAAACGGATCGGTCTACGTGTGGAACAAGAAGTGGTACGTAGCTCTCTCCGCGGGATATTTTGCAACTTGTCACTCCATTCTCGAACAGCAACTTACCACTTCTGCGCATGATGAAAACAGCAAACAAGACCGAAATGCGTCGTACGAGTACTTTTGCGGTGAGTTTAGTCGGTAGTCCATTTCCGTTCCTCATGCTTTATTTGCTAACTTCTTCATGTTCTTGGTTTTGGTGGGCATTTATAGCTGCTGAGCCGCCGAACGGAATCGTCACGGTGGCGCTCTTCGCACCTGCGAGCACGTTCGCAATGGTCAAGTCCAAACTCGACGCGAGCGACGACATTCACACAAACGCGTGCATAGGCTTGATTGTGACCGCAAGCTACGATGGATGCATCAAGTTTTTTGAACGATCAGTGAAGGGCTCCTAGGTAAAGAAAAGATTCCAGCAGTAACTATCAAAATGCCACCACCTCTAGACAAGTTCCAGCTCATTACTATTACTTCTTCATCCGGGACCGTGATGAGATTTGGACACGGAAAGATAATCCAGCTTCTCGAAGCAAAGCGAGTTCGATTGGCGAGACTCAAGAGCAAACCCAGGCAAGAATGTCGTGAAACACGTGATGCAGTTTATTTTGAGGTACGTGCTGATTAATAAATCTTTCTAAATACTCTCTCGTCGTCTCTGCTGGTTGTTTTTGCTGCCTAGTGCGCTATTATAATGGGGTTGCAAAAAGAGAAGAGCAGGGAGGAAGGAATCCGGAATCCAAGTCGTCGTCTCTATCAGTGCTGCGGGTGCTGCTTGCCGATCGCATAAATTAAGTCGCGGACGTAGTTCTCGATCTCCACCTGCGTCGCCTCAACAGCTTCCAGGACCTCCTCGTGGGAAGGGGCGATGCCTTCCTCACCAGGGAAGATCACTCGGTTCGTGATGAGCGACAGCCCGAGCACCTTGATGCCGCAGTGCACAGCGACGATCACTTCTGGCACAGTGCTCATGCCGACAGCGTCGCCTCCGACCAAACGCAGCAACTTGCACTCGGTTGGGGTCTCGTACGTCGGACCCGATACGAAGCAGTACACGCCGTTCTTGCGCACCTTATGGGTCAGCGACAGCTTGTCTGCCACCTTGTGCGCGATCGCCTGCAGGTTCTTGTCGTAGCAGTTGACTAGCGGCGTGAAGCGCTCGCCAAAGCGCGTGTCGTTTGGTCCGACAAGCGGGTGCTTGCCGGCGAGACCAGGCATGTTCAGGTGGTCGTTCATGATCATCATGTCGCCCACGTTGTACTCCGGGTTAAGTCCACCAGCGGCATTCGTGACGAGCAGGTACTTGATGCCGAGCAGGTACATGATGCGGATCGGCAGCGCGGTCTCCTTGATGTCGTAGCCTTCGTAGCTGTGGAAGCGGCCGCGCATGCACACGACTTGGATGCCCTCGAGTTCGCCGAACACGAGCTCGCCGGCGTGTCCTTCAACGGTCGACTTTGGGAACTGTGGGATGTCTTCGTACTTGACAACCTCCGGGTTCTGGAGGCACTTGGAGAGGCCACCGAGGCCCGAGCCGCACACGACGCCGATCAGCGGACGCGCGCTCGTGCGCTCTTGCAGGTAGTCATTGATGACGTCGATGCGGTCGCGGGGGGCTTGCTCGTTAAACATCTGTCCGGTAGTGGCGCGGCGGTGTTGTTGCTGAAGCTGTAGAAGCGCTTGGTCGTGGTCGTGGTCGAGCTCGATCGGGAAGTGCGCCGAGTCGATGCTGTGGCTGTGCTGGATGTGTCGCGTTGGAAAGTGAGCGGTGTGGATTCCGTTGCCGTTGCTGCCGTTGCTGAGCGTTGGGTGCACTTCCGCCCCGTTGCAGACGGGGGGGACAGCTGCCAGAGGTAGACCTACTGCATGCGCGCCATTCCCATTGAGGAGCGACAGCGGATGTTTACTCTGCAGTGTCGCGCCGTTCATATCCATCCTCCTGAGCCTGCTTTGTTCTTTCTTCTTCGCGTTCTCGTTCTTCCTGGTTCGTGTGTTGCCTGTGCACGATGGGACAGAAACAGCACTGTTTGCGTTCTGCGCATGCACCGCTCGCTCGGAATTCAACACCTCTTGGTTTTCGCTTGGCGGAACAAAGTAGAAAGCGGATAAAGCCACAACCGTGAACGTACGTAAGTGAGTGGACGGTGTTCAAAGCTGTGATGCTTTGCTGGGTGCTGACATCTGAGAATATGTTTCACTGCGATCTGTGACACAATACGCATTGCTAAGTTCACCTAAGGATGTGGTAGCATCCTTTGTCAGCAAACAGCGACTCGACCGAGGTTTTTATGTACAATTCCGAGGTTATTTGTGGACGTGAATGCGAATTCGGGTCCGGTTGTGCTCTGAATGCAAAAAAACAAACCCATTTTGCTGCACCCCTAATCGCTGTTCTGGGTCTACTTTTGCATGCATTCAGCAAAAAGCGAAACCGTCGCGTAAGGAATGGCAAAATTCAGCTTTTCGAGTGCGGTTTGTCTCTTATATCAGTATATAATTGCCAAAAATAGCTCAGCAAAACAATACTGTACTCAAAAGAATGAGGCAATCAGCCGTTTTTTTGTTTTCTTCTGCAAATTGCCAGCAAGCCAAAAACAGACACAGGCAGTCAGACTGTGTCTGTTGTCAGACATGGAAGATACGCTCTCTTGTTTCTCTCGCTGGTGTTGAACTTGCATGCAAACCAACCATTATCTGTCCATTCAGCGCGTGGCTTGCTTGCCTCTCTCCATTCTGCGCTGCTTTGTGTTTATTTGAACGTGCCATGTGGACGTGCGCGCGTGCACGCAATGAGAAAATCGCCTGATACGTATTGTGTGCGTTCATGGAAGTGCAGGTGTATGCGAAGAGCTCCGTGACTAATCCGACTGAGGCGTGAATGAATGAGTGCGGGCGAGCTTGTCGTCCACAGAAACGATCACTTCCACTGACTGCCCGCATGCAACGAGTGCATCTCTCCTTTGTCCCCCCACACGCATTCAATCAGACATCAGCAGCAGTAGCTTCAACATGCTCTTCATGTCCGAAAGCAGCACATGCGTTCCAAGCCAGTCAAGTGGAGGCAGCAACTTGCAATTTGTTGCTTGGTCTGCAAAAGCATACATTTTACATTTTGAATGTTGATTTTTGAGTTTGGATCTGGTTGACCACATGCACTCGTCACCAGCCACGCCCGGCGCGTCGATGGCGATCTGGTGAATAAAGCGAGATGCTCTCAATGACTCCACCAGAAAGCGTCCAACAGTTGACTTTTTGTATCCGACATTCGCAAACCAGAGAAAATCAATCCTACAGTATGTGGCAACAACTCCAAAGGTCGCCAACAAAGTGAATGTGTGTCCGTTTGCATTCATCGCATCATACAGTCCGAGCGTCAACAACAAGGACCTGATCGTACTGAAGTGACCATCAACGTGGTCCTCTTCCGAGGTTCTGTTGATCAACTACATCAACATGCTTGTGCTCATGGTGATGGTGATTTTACAGTTTAATAGTGTCGTGGATCTGGTGCACGCAACATGCTGTCGATATTTGGTATGAGCACTTGAAAGGATGCTGCGTAGGGCAATGAAGGAGAAGCACAACAAAGGCGCTTTCAACCACACTGCAATTGATTAAAATAGTAAAGTCAGCGAGTGATGGCAAAGGGGGAGTGCGCTGTGTTTAGCAGATTTTCTCCCTTCGTATTTTCACTGCTGCACCAGAATGCTTCGTGTCTTTTGTATCCTCAACACCCACCCGCATCCACAATCAAAAGTCTCCTTTTGCTGCAAGTCGACTCACGCATCAACTCTCTTGAGCACCCCAAACTCGTACATTGTCTGCAGCAGTGCAAGAAGCAGGAGGGAGGCTTGTCCCTCCCGTTTGTTCGGTCCGCTTGCTTGCTTGCATGTTTGCTGTGCCGTTCGGAGTTGAAATCATTCAGACTGTGGTAGGTTGAGTCATGCTAAAGGGTAGGTTTCCGTAGAGTACAAATGATAATAGCTACACACTGAATTACATCAACAGAGGTGTCCAGAGCAAGTTTAGAAGCCAAAGCTTGTCAACTTTTGTACGAGGGAGTATGTCTTTGTACGTTCGCGTTGTCAGCAATGGTCAATCAACTTTGGCGCACTAATTTATGCGTGTTAGTATTGGCATTATTCGCAAATCGGACACACGCCTGGAGTTTGATGCCAGGTTTTCTGACCCGCACCCATCGCACACGCAGCCTTTGTGATCACCCACCACGAAGCGAGTCTTGTCCCCAAACTCTTGTACATTTCGTTTGTCTTCACGGTTTTTTGTCATCCAAGAGATATCCTCAAGGTCATCGTTGGAAGGAGGACGAATTCAGTCCAAACGAATCGGATATTCTAAGAGCTACTTCGACTCAGAAATCATGCTGTCAAGCGAAGATGTATCGCAATATGATATTGTACAGCGAATACCATGCGTTAGCTTGTTGGACCGCATCGATGAATGAATGCCTTCGCGAATCACTGAAGAATCGCGTCGTAACGCAAAAGCACGGTACTGCAGATAAGCATCGCCAGTAGCATCCACAGCGTGATCCGCGTCGCAGGGGCCATCGAAAGAGTGCGCGGGATGTAGAACTGAAGGATGTATGTCGAGTTGCAGCTGGTCATTGCAGAGCGGTTAGAGAATCCAACCAACTCGATCAAATTGGTTAGAGAATCCAAGCAACTAACGCACCCAAACTAGTATTTTGGGTGCGTCCAAGTTTTTTACAAACAGCAAGTGGACAAAGATAAAAGCTATCTCGGCCAATCAGCGCGCCGAATTTTCATCCAAAATAGTATCAGACGATTGGCTGAGCCTAACATATTTGAGTTAATCAATCATAATCGTGCTACGTCGAAAATGTTCGCTTTACGTTTAAAATGGTTTTGTTGGAATTTTCGACAACGCGGCAGTGGATTTTCTGGACACCTTGGAAGAAGGAAGAAAGGGAACAGCAAGAAGCAAGCACTTTCACAGCACAAATTGGGTGCAAACCAAAGTCCAACACAAGAAGCAAAGCGATCGCCTCTCAGGATCTCCCATTCTCACTAAGCGATCGCGCCTCCCTTCTCCTCACGCCACACACGCCCACTGCCATCATGAACATCTTCTCGCGCAAGAACAAGCTGGAGGACGAGCTCTTCAACATGCGCTTCACGGCCAAGACCCTGCTGCGCAACTCGAAGAAGTGCGACAAGAACATGGCGGCGCAGAAGGCGAAGCTCAAGAAGGCGATCGAGCAGGGCAACATGGAGGGCGCCAAGATCTACGCGCAGAACGTGATCCGCGAGAAGAACCAGTCGCTCAACTACCTGCAGCTGGCGTCGCGCATGGACGCGGTGGCGGCGCGCGTGCAGACCGCGATCAGCATGGGCACGCTCAAGAAGAACATGAACGGCGTGGTCAAGGGCATGGACACGGTCATGGCGTCCATGAACGTGGAGAAGATCTCGCAGACCATGGATCAATTCGAGAAGCACTTTGAAGACATGGACGTGCGCGCCGCGTACATGGAAGGCGCGATGAACAACGGCACGTCCCTGTCGACACCCGCCGACCAGGTGGACGACCTCATCCAGATGGTGGCGGACGAGAACGGGCTCAAGGTTGCCGGCCAGCTCGACTCGGCCGGCAGCGTGGGCACGGAGCTGCCGACCGCCGCCGCGAAGGAGAAAAAATCCCAGGACGACCTGTCCATGCGACTCGCGGCGCTGCGCAAGTAGACACGAGAGAGCAGAGAAGAGTGTGAGGGACTTGTGGAGAATGCGAAAACGCATGCAAACAGAGACAAGCGCGCGGCAGTACGACAATTCACATCTACCACCAGCATCAAAGCATGGGTGAGAAACAAGCGAACAAGGAGAAGCAGAGCAGGTGGAGTCCAGAAAGCGCTCTCAGTCGAGAGATTCCCCAGTGCGGACTCCACAGTCACGCAGTACATATATTTAGCAAGTAAACAATCATCAACAAGTTCCAACAAACAAGAGCGGCGTTGAGATTGTCATCCTCACACGCAAGCAAGCAATGCCAGCTTGACAAAAGCAACACTGCAATGCCATCCACTTCGTGTATGTTGCAACATTACCCGCGCAAAACCTACGTTTTAATCTAACTCTCACGTAAAATCTACGTTTTAATCTAACTCTCTCTTCTGAAGAAAAGAAGATCCGCTGATCGAGATCACAAAAAGGAAGCCACTAAGCATCACACAAGGGCAAACGCAAAAGCAAGCGCGCAAGAGCTCCGCACAAGCACAAGCACAAGCACGGGCTTGTTTGCTCACTTGCTTTGCGCGCAACATGGTGAACTTCAACCTGAGGTTGCGCGACAACATGTACGCCGAGTGGAAGCACGAGTACGTGGACTACAAGAAGCTCAAGCGCATGCTCAAGAAGCAGCAGCAGATCGACGCGGACCTGTCCGCGGCCGCCGCCGTCTCCGCCATTGACGTGGACTCCACTAGCAGCGCGAGCGCCAGCGAGGCGGATCAAGGGACTGTAACAACAAGCGCAAGCAACAACAGCGACTACGACAACTACCAGTACAGTGCGAGCAAGAACACGTCGTTCCTGCGCTCGCTGGCGCCGCGACTCACAGCCAAAGCCAAGCAAGTGGACACGTCCGAGCTGCAGGCACTACTCTTCGCGCCGGCGGCGTTTGAAGACGCGCTCGACGCCGAGTACGACAAGGTGGAGCGCGCGTACACGCGGCACGTGACGCACTTTGCCGAGGAGCTGGCGCTGTTGCGTGACCAGTACCGCCAGAACGCGCCGCACGCGACGCAGGAGTCGCTCAAGAACTCGCTCGTGGAGTTGTACCGCCTGCTGAACCTGCTCACGAACTTTGCGCTGCTCAACTACACAGGCTTCATCAAGATCCTGAAGAAGCACGACAAGATGTTCCCCACGATGCCGGCGCTGCGCCGGGAGCACAAGGTCCGGCTGCAGAGCTACGCGTTCGCCGAGGCGCGCCAGTGCCGCGATCTGCTGCGCCAGGTGGAGGAGATGTTTGCGGATTTGTTCTGCGAGGGCAACAAGTCGGTGGCGATCGCGACGCTGATGACCAAACGCGAGGACTTTGTAAACTGGGCACACATTTACATTGGCATCAAGATCGGCTCGTGCATCATCCTCATGGTGTGGGTCGTCTGGGACTCGCTCGTCGTGCCCACGTTCAAGAGCGAGCGCGAGCGCCACATCATCGACTTGGCGGTCACGAGAGCGTATCCAGTGTATCGAGGCATCGGCTGTTTGCTGCTGTTGCATTGGCTCATTGGGCTTTCGTTGTACGTGTGGCGCAAAGCGCGCATCAACTACCGGTACATCTTTGAACTGGACCCGCGCAACACGCAGCAGTACGCCGAAGTGTTCAGCGATGCGACCAACATGACGATCGTGTTCCTGGTGAATGTGCTGCTCTACTACAAGGTCGTGAACGGCTACTTCCCCGAGGCAATCCTGCACCGCGGCTACTACCCGCTCATGCTCTGCGTCTACACGTTCTACTTCTATGTGATCCGCAATTGGAGCAAGCAGCACGGCATCCTGCGCACGGTGTTTGAGATTGTCTGCTCGCCGTTTTACGTTGTGACATTCTTCCACACGTTCGTGGGTGACTACCTCACGAGCATCGTCAAGGTGAACCAGGACCTCTGCTGGTCCGTGTGCTTCTTCGTGACCAAGGAGTTTCTCGAGAAGGATATTGTCCCAGACGGACGAATTATGACAAGACCAGGCATGTCGTCATCGCTTTTGTTCCCATATGACAGTGCTGTTGCCATGGAGAGTACGATCCCGAAGGGTGGCTGCCAGAACAACATCTACTACGTCAACGTCGTCGTTCCGCTCATCTGCGCGCTCCCGCTGGTAAGTGCGACTGAACCATTGCTGATAGGTTGCCAGAACCAATTTTCATATATTTGGATTTGTTGTTTGAGACTAACGGACCTACTTGTATTGATGACTGGTACCTAGTGGTGGCGCTTTCTGCAGAGTCTACGGCGCATCTACGACACAGAGACCTGGTGGCCGAACCTGCCGAACGCGTTCAAGTACGCGCTGGCGCAGGTCGTGGCGCTCTTCGGGCTCTTTCACCCGTTCTACGGCGGCGAACAGGGCAACGTCGAGGCGTTCCAGGTCACGTGGATCGTGCTCTTCACGCTCAGCTCCATGTATACGTGGGTCTGGGACGTGACCATGGACTGGGGGCTCGGCCGTCCCGAGTACAAATTTCTGGGCGACCGGCAAATGTTCTCGCGGAAATGGGTCTACTATCGTAAGTAGTGGGCTTGGTGTTTTCCTTGTGGAGGACGTTGATTGCTATTTGTGATGGTGGCTAATACTTGAGCGGTTCTTGTTTGTCTGCTTGTTTGCAGTTGCGATTGTTGCGGACCTGTTCTTGCGCTTTGCGTGGATGCTGTCACTAATCCCGCCCAACTCGTCGCGCACGCTGCCGCTGTACCTGCAGCCGTTCACGATGGTCGGCGAGCTCTTCCGGCGCACGTTCTGGAGCTTTTTCCGGCTGGAGAACGAGCATCTGCGCAATACGCAGGGCTTCCGCCGCGTGGACTTCATCCCGCTGCACTACGACCACGGCGTGGGCGAGGACCTGGACGAGGACAAGCAGGTTGAGCCACTCGCCGGCCGCGTGTTCCTCATGAAGATCCTGCTCATCATCTTCCTCGTGCTCGGACTCAGCATCGCCGCCATCGTGATCGAGAAATGAGGGGACTGGTTGGTAACGCCAGTACGTGAGTGTGATGATCTCATTGAGTAGAAGGCAACTGCTGCTGCTGCTACTGAAGGCTACTGGGCTGTGAGCAAGTGTGCGCCAAGGTCTCGTAGTTCAAGCGGCATTGAAATAGAAGGCATGGGCTTGATTGTGGAAGGGCTCTTGGTGGCTCGATCTACTTACTGTGCTAATGAGTTTGCGCAACCACTAACTGTTGGAGGTCAATACCTACAGGAGAATTCAAAGCCCCACTTCAGAACTCTGGAGAAAAGGCAAAGTGCACGACAGTCAGAGATACCGATGTAAAAGGCGGCTCAAAACGCACCGCTCAGTTGTGGAAATCCAACAGCCGCAAATGCCCTCATGCCATGAGTTTCCGGTGTCTTGTCGATCGGTTCGTCTTGTCTTTGACCATCGCCAGTTGAAGCTTGGTGCTGGGGCCAGTCAGTCAGTTGCCTCACTTTGATCTCCTGGGAATGGCAAACGTGTGGTTGCGCTCACGCGCTCCCTCCAGTCAGTGAAAGCGTCTGCCCAACGAAATTAATACCAACACCCGTATCAATCACGTTCGAGCCACGTCGGGTCATGAGTGTAGCACCTCTCTTGTGAGGTTGAAGCTTGCGTGACCAAGATATTGTCTCACTTGCGTTTCGTTCGTTCGTGGCCGTCCGTCACCACTTCTCAGTTTCAATGGATTTAACTACCGTCTGAACGCAAACGTCGAGTGGTTATTGTGTTGATAGAGCAAAATCCAAAACCCCAGTAGATGTTTGGGGCGTCGCACTCGCTGCACTTAGCAAACATTATTCATGAATTCGAGACGTTCGACAACCTGCAATATCGGTGAAGCGATAGCTCCGTCACTCAATTTAGACTCTCTCATGTTGCCATACGCAGCTTGATGGCCTGAGCTCGTTGGTTTATGCAGGGTGGAGTTGCTTCAAAAGGGCAGTTGCCAGTGTTCAGAGTGTAGGTTCAGCCACCTCGCACTTTCAATCAATCAATCCGTCACTGACCAGCCCATCTTCAGTTTTCAGTCCATTGGCTCAGACTTATTATCAGAAAATCCTACGAGAAGCCCACTTTTTGACACAGCGAAAATCTGCATTTCCATTCTTCTTCCACATATAATTGGCTGAAAACATAATAAATCATCTGATTGGCTGAAATTGACAGACAAGTGCCGCGTTTCCATGTTGCCACCATTATTTCTCAAATCAATTCGCGCTCGCCAAATCGGGCGAGCACAAATGGAGCGAACTGTGCTGTGTGTCACTGTGCGTATTCGCGTGGGGCGATGTATGTGATGGGTGGCGGTGTTGTCTATTTGCAGCCTAGTTGCTGGCCTCAAGCGCAGCTGCAAGTTCAGTCCCAGAAGCAAGTGTGGGCCTCCGTCTATGGTCATGGGACGGCGCTCAATTCCCACAGTTCCGGATTTGCCTTCTCTCGCGTTCTCGTCCAAGAGCTCAAGAGCTCAAGAGCTCGCTCACTTGCTCGCCTCTTTTGCTTGTTTGATGCTTCAGTGTGTGGTTGGTTGTGTGGTTGATAGGCTGCCGTGAACTCAACGTGAAGATGGTAAATTTTCACCTGCGGCTGCGCAAGAACGTCTATGGCGAGTGGAAGGACGAATACATCGACTACGAGAAGCTCAAGCGCCTCATCAAGCAGCAGGAGCAGAAGCGCAAGCTCCAACAGCGGCAGCAACAAAAACAGCAGCAGGACCCGCTCTTGTTCCCTGTGCTGGAACGCACCAACACGGGCGTATCTACCATCAACTATGGCACGGCGTCGCCCAAGCCCATGAGCCGCATGGGCGTGCGCAGAAGCCGCAGTACGTCGTTCCTGCGCACGCTGGCGGCGAATGCAAACAATTACGTGGGCAACGACGCGTCCTCCGAGATGCAGTCGATGCTGCTGGTGAGCACCAACTACGACCCGTTTGAGGACGCGCTCGAGGTCGAGTACGAAAAGGTGGAGCGCGCGTACCTGGCGCACCTGGCGCACTACTCGGAGCAGCTCGAGCTGCTGCGCGTGCAGTTCCGCCCAAACGCGCCATACACGACGCGCGAGTCACTCAAGTTTGCGCTCGGCGAGCTGCACCGGCTGCTCACGCTGCTCAACAACTTCACGCTGCTCAACTACAAGGGCTTTATCAAGATTTTGAAGAGGCACGAGCGCGCCATGTCGTCGTCGGCAGACTCATCAACGTCAGTCGGATCATCAACGTCGACATTGTCCTCATCGACTTCGTTCCTGCACCTGGGCCACAAGCGCGCGCTGCAGAGCTTCCAGTTTGTCGAGGCGCGCCAGTGCCACGACCTGCTGCACCGCGTGGAGCAGACGTTCGCGGACTTCTTCTGCGACGGGATCCACTCGCTCGCGGTCGCGACTTTGATGACGAAGCGCGAGGAACCGGTGAACTGGGCTCAGATCTACATTGGCATGAAGATCGGCTCGTGCATCATCTTGATCGTGTGGGTCGTCTGGGACTCGCTCGTCGTGCCCACGTTCAAGAGCTCGCGGGACAGCCACGTGATCCCGCTTGCAGCCACGCGAGCGTACCCAGTGTATCGAGGCATCGGCTGTTTGCTGCTGCTGCATTGGCTCATCGGCGTATCGCTGTACGTGTGGCGCAAGGCGAAGATCAACTACCGGTACATTTTCGAGCTCAATCCGCGCAACGTGCAGCAGTACGCGCAGGTGTTCAGCGACGCGACCAACATGACGATCGTGTTCCTCGTGAACTTGCTGCTCTACTACAAGGTGGTGAACGGGAACTTCCCAGAAGAGTTTCTGCACCGCGGCTACTACCCGCTCTTCCTTATGCTCTACGCGATCTACTACTACGTCGTGCGCGACTGGGAGCGCCAGCGCGGGATGCTCCGGACCGTACTGGAGATCATGTGCTCGCCGTTCTCGTCCGTGACGTTCTTTCACGTGTTTGTGGGCAACTACCTCACGAGCACGATCAAGGTGAACCAGGACCTGAGCTGGGCGCTCTGCTACTTCGCGACGCGCGAGTTTCTGGAGAAGGACGTGGCCCCCGAGGTCGCGCTGCTGCTGCTGCGTGGAGGCACGAGCATGAACGACGTAATCAACAGCAATGGCGCCGGGAGCCAGGGTTGCCAGCACAACTTTTACTACGTGAACGTCGTCGTGCCGCTCATCTGTGCGCTGCCGCTGGTACGTGGTGTATACTGTACTGTACTGCGCGCACACGGTTTATGTGCGTGTATACCCTGAATGCACTACTGGAGACTGATGCAATGTTGCTGGCTCACTGTGTCTCTCATTCGTAATATTACAGTGGTGGCGCTTTCTGCAGAACCTGCGGCGCATCTACGACACGAAGACCTGGTGGCCAAGCCTGCCGAACGCGTTCAAGTACGCGCTGGCGCAGGTCGTGGCGCTCTTCGGGCTCTTCCACCCGTTCTACATTGGGAATACCGGCCAGGACAACCCCGAAACGTTCCAGATCATGTGGATCGTGCTCTTCACGCTCAGTTCGCTCTACACGTGGGCCTGGGACGTGACCATGGACTGGGGGCTCGGCCGTCCCGAGCACAAGCTTCGAGGCTATCGTCAGATGTTCTCGCGCAACTGGATCTACAATGGTACGCCAATGGTGATGAATGAACTTGAATATGATATGGTGGCAGTATACTAACAACACTGTTGCGCTTGGACCTGTATGCGTATAGTTGCCGTCGTCGCGGACTTCTTCTTGTGCTTTGCGTGGACGCTGTCGCTGATCCCGCACCGCACGAACGACGAGTTCCTGCTGTACCTGCAGCCGTTCACGATGGTCGCCGAGCTCTTTCGGCGCACGTTCTGGAGCTTCTTTTGCCTCGAGAACGAGCACTTGCGCAACACGCACGGCTATCGGCGCGTGAACTTTATTCCGCTACACTATGACACCAGCTGCCTGAGCGACGACGAGCTGGAATCGAAGCCGCAGGCGATGAAGCCGCTCGGCGGCGTGACGCTGCTCACCAACATCTCGCTCCTTGTGTGCGCGGTGATCGGTCTGAGCATCGCGGCCATCGTGTTTGAGAAATGACCGACATCTGGACGAGATGAGAGGTGTGAAGTGTGGACTTGCAGGGAGGAGTACATGAATGGTGAGTGTGCAGATGTCGAGTTTTGGCCAAGTATTAGAAGACTGCTCGTATAGATGAATGAAATGATTAGACTGCACAATTACATTTAGCAACATATTGTGCTTTTCACACTTTTTGGCAAAAACGCGCAACAAAACAGACTTTTATTGTCGTAAATAGGCATCACATTTTTAGACAAGAGTTGGGCGCGCAGCTAGAACTCTGTTTTGTATCTCCAAAGGTCTCAAACGATTTAAAAAATGGGTGGTAGAATTGCTTTTTATTCGTAAAACTCTGAATAGCCGTTCTGAGATGGCAATTCGGATGTTATATTTTCAAACAAGAGCCACAAACAAGAGCCACGACTGGTATGACGTACTCGTCCGACTTTCGATGGAGGGCCGTCTCCTTCATCCATGTGTGTGACATTGACGTGTCCTACACTAGCGACATCTTCGGTCCCAAACCCCAGTGTATCAGGCGCCGGTACAGTCTCTTTTTGAGCAAAGGTATTGTGAGCGAGAACAAACCACCAAATCATGCCTCCAGGTGGCCTCTTGATGTGCTGCAGCATGTCCGCAAGTATGTGCAGCACCACCCAACCTTTTACTTAGAAGAGCTGCAAGCCTTTCTAACGAAAGAGTTTCCAGCACCTCGCTTTCTACGATCTGTCGTGCCCTACATTTTGACCTGGGTCTTACGAAGAAGGTGCTCTGTCGCGCTGCGAAAGAGAGCGTCTCTGAAGCGGTGCGTTCAATCATGTTGTCGTACTTGTCAAATGAAAATCTCGGTCTAACGTGCAAACATGGTGCTCGTAAATACGAAACTACAAAGCCAAGCTGCATGCAACCTACTCCTACCCGGAGCAGCTCGTTTTCATTGACGAAACGTTGAAGGATAGACACCACGCGTACCGCCGGTACGGTTGGTCTTCTCGCAGCACAAAGTGCATCGTAAAGCTGCCTTTCTCACGAGGAAAGCGCCGTTCTATCTTTGATGCAGTTGACTGCAAAGGATTTGCGGGCTGGAAGGCAATCGAAGGCATCTTCACGCGTGTGCCGTTCCACCAAGCGTTCGTCAGCAAAGTAATCCCCCTCTTGAACCCATGGCCACTCCCCAACTCGATTGTTGTTTTGGACAACGCCAAAATCCATCTCTACAAAGAACTCGAAACGGTAATCCATCAGACTGACGCACACCTGCTGTTTCTGCCTTCTTACTACTCCGAATTGAACCCAATAGAAGTTTGCTTTGGCTCGTTGAAGAAATGGATCCAGCGTCATGCAACTTTAGTGTACTCGCTCTATCTAGATGAAGCATTAGAAGTTGCGATGAGAAAATGTATAACGAGAGAACATTTACGTGCGCTGCCAGTGTTTGGGCACTGTGGATACGAAGTTGGCGGGTTGCAAACTGCTATGTTTGAATCGATGATCAGCTCAGATGAGTAAGAAAATTTATTGAGCTCATTAGTAGAATTGTTCAGACAACGTCAGAGAGCGTACTATTTTCTGATTCCATGTGGTCAGCGTCTTGTAGATCTTGTTCAAGGATTGCAACTGGTTGAAAGCCATGGTAAATGCCGTCTGTGAAGATGTCGCGCAGTGGGAGCCCAAGTACTCCCCACAGTGATAATATATCTACACGATATTCTATCCATAAACCATTCACTTCTAATCGAATTGCACCGACCTTCGACCCTGCGTTCTGCTCGTCATCACCACCGCTACTCTGTTGCATGGCAGCATCCAGCTCCATTGCTTGCCTGGTTGTGTTGTCTGAGGGAAGGCTGACGCTACTGATGTTTGACTGCCGAGCTTGTGTCGTGACGAGATGGTTTGTCGTGATGGGACCGAGCGTCATGTCGTTCTCCTGTTGAAACTGTTGTACAGCAGCAGCGGCAGCACGGATCCGTGCTACTGTTGCGCGATGAAAGCTTGGCGCAGAAGGAGCGACGCGTGAGCTACAGTGCAAGAAGAATTCGAACTGGAAGTTTCCGATGACGTTGCCGTCCCAGCTTGATCAGTCTCCTACTGAGATGCGCTTCTATCTTTGCCCTAAATGGCTCTCGAATGCCTCATTACTAATGACAGTGAAAACTGTTGAGCCGCACCCTTGCTTTTACGAAATACATGCAACCATCGTTGAGAACGAGTTGCTGTTCTGCTGCGTCTTCTTCAAACAGATGAACGATTTCCGTCCGCAGCACGTTGTATCCTTTACTCACTTTGAGCGAAAGAGGTCGCACATGGCCATCTCTCGATCGCTACTCGATGCTTCCTTTCCGAATCGTCAGGGTCGCTTTCAAGTCGCAGTGGAGCGGCACACGCGATGCATTAGGAAGAGCACTTGTCATTATCCTAAAGTACAAAATACCTGTGATAAATAGCATACATGAAATCATTATTGCAACGCTGAGAGATCATAATGAAATTCGCACCAGATCCAACTTGTTGCTTGTCACACTTACCGACGCGTCTGCCATAACTCTCGTCAAGGGCTTGTGCCTATTTGCCCCTCAACAAATTAGTTGCACCAGTAAACTCGCCCGACGTGATGCTGCGCACGCAGTTCTGAAGCAAAGGGATAATAATCACGACACATAAACGCTCAGTACCATTTCAAATCCACCATTGATGGACACAGGTTTCACTCACCAGCAACAAGGTTCTTGTTTTCTATTGCTCACACAAACACATGATGCAGCTACTTGATCGCTCCAACGCTTTCTTTTATAGTTTAGTCTCGCGCAGCAGCAAGCCTGTTAAAGGAGGAACGCAGTACAGAGTCAGACATGCCCATAAATATTCGCTGCGAGATAACATTTATCTCATCGTTCTCGCTCAGAGCACACACACACACACGACGCTTCCTCTCTCCAGTCGCTCTACAGAAGTGTCTTCTGTCACAGGTAGCAGCTACACTGCATTGTAGCAGATGGCGCATGCTCGATCAACTTCGCGTGACACAGTGCCGTATTGCTTTGTGGTTGCATCTACGGCTGTGGTGTAGCCTGGACAGACGTTGTCGCCGGTCGTGAAGCTATAGTTCGCGGCGTTTTTCTTTGACGCTGGTGACTGTGCGGGCTGCGGAGGCATCATCTGCGGTGGTAGTACATCCTTTGGTCGCGGTGCTAGCTTTCTCAGCGATGCCAGCGATTCAATTATCTCTGCTAGCTGCGTTTGAGACACCAAGAGCAGTGGCGACTTGGCAAATTGAACGCAATTCCTTTCGTCACTCGTTGCATTTCCTCGAAGTTCATACTGTAAACCGCCCACTATTCATTGAGCCAGGCAATATAGCGCTTGAAAATCCTCCCTCCACAATTGACGTCGCAATTATCGTCGTTGTGTAGGATTCCTGGTTTGTTCCAATTTATCGAACCAGAACCAAGAATTTTTCCGTCAACAATGAAGACCTGATAGTGACAACAGGAAACCTTCAAAGTTTGTTAGAAAATCATGCGAAAGGTCGATATAAACAGTATTACAAGCTTACTTTGTGGTGGAGATATCACGCGGAATGACAGTGAACGGCAACGCCTGCACCCGCCAATCTTGAAACCTTGGAGCTACGGTCAAAGGCTTCAGTCTTATTCATAACGAGGCGGATTGCCAGGTTTGGGCGCTGCTTTTTTCAGTTGCAAAAGAAACTCCGTTATCTATGTACAAACAACAGTAGAGTTAGCCATCCACGCAAGTACAACAAATCCGCACAAATGTGAAGTTCTCGCCATTTCTGACATAATCAAATGCATGCAAATGTCGACACTGGGTTGGGCCGAATCAAGATACTCCAACAGCGATCGAAGGGAAGATTTATATGCGCGAAAAGGCAAGGGGGTCCTTCTTCGCACCCTTTCGCTGTAGAAAAGTGTGGGCAGGGAAGAGTATCGTCTGGGAAACCAAGTGTCTCGACGTATGAATCTACGCCTCTTTCTCCAGAGTTGGTATCATCAGCAAGAGAGAAACAAAGCCTACAGAGGCCGACGCTCGCTTGAAACTCCAAACGCTCGGTAATCTCCTCACCGGTGTCATTGGCAGGAGTACTACAGATACCCATGCTCACATCACTGTAGATCGTCTCTTGTTCACTGTCGCCCCTCTCCTTCTCCTCGCTGGCAGGATACGAGTGGAAGCTACTACCACCACCGAAGCTCAAATCGTCGTCGGTCTACTCTTGCTCTCCGTTGTTCCTCCCTTTCTCCTCGCCGGCGTCACATACTGGAGACGAGTGTGGGCTGCTACCAGCGCCGTCGACGCTCACTGCACCTCCACTGTCATCCTCGGCATAAATCGAGCCTTCATCGTCTGCATCTGATGGACCGCCTCGGCGACCGTCCTCGTCCACCACGTCGTCTCCACGGTTGTTGACATCCGATTCAACATCGCCAACACGCCCATCGGTCCGCGAGTCATCACCGCGGTCCTCGTCGTTGTTCATCTCTTCAACGATCGCAGTTTGGCGGGAGTGGACCGAGGCGAGGCTTCCCATGGCACTCTTCATGGAATCCTTATTTACGAGAAGGAGCTCGGCGACATGACGAAGGCTTAAGCCAGTCCACATGAGGATCAATGCTGCGAGCGCAAGATCACTTGTCATAGGGCGCGCGTTGTAGGTTTTATTTACCAGGTCTATGGTGATTGTGATTGTCTCTTTGGTCATCGCTTTTGATTGTCTTGCTGAGTCTCTTTTTCTCGAGCGAAGAGCTTTGCGACCGCGCACTGTGACGAAGCGACGGGTTCTGCGCGCAGCTTGCCAGCGTCGAGGGCGAGGGTGATATCATTGGAGCGTTGGAGAGAGAGAATTGATGTGTGAAATATAGTTTTCATTCCTCTGGGTATTTTCAAGAGGTTTTTCGTCGACAGTTTTAGCCACTTATCTTGGCTTTTGTATGGATCTACCTAGCCCTTTTTATTCCCAAAAAATTACGCACTGCTGGTCACTTGACTTGGAGAAAGACAACTTGTGCCTAATCCGTTTTTGAGAGGAGAATGAAAACTACTTGCGTTTGGTCAGATGCACACTCTTTTAAATCCGGTCAAGATCCAAGATTTCTCTCATAGTGACGCTGTTTAAACGCTGGTCAAGGCGCTTCTAGGAGAATTTCGGGTCCAAAACCCCTAAGGCTGTCCATTAAACACGCTGGTCAAAGAATGAAACAACGTCACAGACACCTTGCTCCAGCAGTGGTCAAGACGATTTTAAGAGAAGTCATGTTTCCACCAATTGCATCCACGCCAAAGGTGTTGTCATAAGTTGCAACTCAAATCCCTCCTCACTGTCCCCCTCTCATGGGATCACCTGCAGAGTTGCTACTTGAGGGGGAGTTAAACACAGATCAAGCCATTTTCTGAAGTTTGCTGTTTTGTGCAGTGAGAGTAAAAATGGTTGGCAAATTGGAGTTTGCGCGCATACGATGGTGAAGCGCACTTTATGCTGTCTTTTAAATGCGTGCAATATGTCAAGACGCACGTATACAAAGTCCCCAATCTATCCTCCTGCTGGGAGTATTACGCAGCTCTTACAGCTAGCTAGTACAAGCCAATACCACCTCGTTGTGTGTGTGGAAAAAATTGGCGCCAAAAACACACACACACACTCACGCCCCTCAATTTGCAATCTGTATATTCGAACCGGGCATGTCGTATACTTCATCCGGTCGTATGTATATCGTTCAGCTCTCAAGAACATTCCCAAACGACAAGGACGCCACCAGACAGACAGCGAACCAAGAGAACGAGAAGAGAGCGCAGGCGGACGGAGGGAAGGAAGAGAAGCGCTGGTGATTCGCTTGAGAAGCGGCAGCACCACATTCCCACAGACACACACGCATACACACAGAGAGAGACCAAAGGAACCCGCGGCGCCATGTCCAAGGCTCCCAAGCAGAAGAAGGCGCAGCTCCACTACCAGCCCTACCAGCCCAGCGGCGGCAGCGCCAGCGTACGTAATCACACCATCACTCAAGCTTACATACTGTTGATTGTTCCTTGTGCTGTTGTTTTGTATGGTGGGAATGAAAATATGGCGCTAACGATGAAGATTCATATATATATATATATATATGTGTGTGTGTGTGTATTAGAATGGCGACCACCACAGCGGTATGGAGAGCTTCAACGTGGCCGAGATCCCGCTGGGCATGGACCCCGTACTGACGTGAGTCGACTACTGTTACTATACGCTGTGGATTGAACGTACGCCTGCATGACTGCGTCTTATCTAACACCGTGCGTTCGCTTGCTATTGCTATTGTTATGTGTGTGTGCGACTGAATACAGCGGCCTATCGTCCAACTTGAGCCGTAACCTGTGGGACGACTGGAACGAGAACGATGCCAACTTTTCCATGAAGTTCGACATGTTCAACGAAGACAGCAGCAGCAACGCGAATACTTCGACAGGTGGTCGCCTTGGCGGTGGGGCTCATTCGCATGCTCCGGTGGCACCGTCCGCTTCGAACGGGTCTGTGCACCATCAGCAGCAGCATCAGCATCAGCAACAGCAACAGCAACGACCGCAGCATCAGCACCATCAGATCCAGACCCAGCACCAACAGCAGCAGCAACAACAGCAACAACAGCAACAACAACAACAACAACAACAACAACAACAACAACAACAACAGCACATGAACATGGGCATGATCCCGTCGTCGGCGTACGACGTGATGAACGGCTTTGCCGGCAACTCGATCATCCGCCCTCTGAGCGCGCAGAGCAACGACAGTAGCACCAGCGGCGGCGACCAGGTGAGCGATCTGGTGAACGACGTGCCGCGCGCCAACTACCGCCGCTCGCTCAGCGAAGACATCGTGAGCATGCTTGATGAGAACAACGAGCTCGTGTTCGACAAGCAGCAACAGACAAACGGCGGCGGCAGCGCAAGTGATGTGCGGCGACAAGTCACGCCACCAAATGGGATGCAACAACAACAGCAGCAACAACAACAACAGCAACAACAAGCACATATGCAACTCACCATGCAGCAGCAGCAATTGCAGTACCAGCTCCAGCGTCAGCAGCTCCAGCAGCAGATGGCGATGGCGAACGAGAACGCACGCTGGATTGGCTTCGCACACATGCACAACGGCATGATCATGCAGCACCAGCGGCCGGACCTGTTCGCGCGACGCAACAACGCGTTCGAGGCCGCAGTTGCCGCGGGGGCGACGACGCTGTCTGCGCTGCCGAACCTGCGAGCCGACGATCCACCAGCAGCAGCTGATCAGCAACAGCAGCAGGGCAACGGGACGGCGAACACACCCACAGCCAGCGCCGCGAACGCTGCAAAGGTGACTTTCAACCCGTTCATGTTTCCTGGCGCGGCTTTAGGAGCAGGAGCAGGACCAGGGACAGCAGAGAGTGAGTCGACGGACCCAAAGACTCCGAACGGGAAGAACGCGCACTCACCGAACGGCTCGACCACTGCGAGCGACAACTCGTCGGACGCTGGCACCACCACGACCAGCACCAGCAGCAGTGCGACTACAGCGACCAATATCACGGGCAACGGTGTTGGTGCCAATGCTGCTGCTGGCGGTATGATGATGCCGGGCTTCATGATGTACCCGATGCCGATGATGGGCAACTACCCGAGCAACCCGATGGGCATGATGCCGATGCAGATGCCGATGGGAATGGGAATGGGCATGGGCATGGGAATGGGGGCTATGGGGCCGATGGGCATGCAGTTGCCCATGGGGATGCAGATGCAAATGCCCATGGGCATGCAGATGCCGATGGGCGGCATGGGTATGGGGGCGATAGGTCCCATGGGCATCCAACTGCCGATGGGTATGCAGGTGAACCCGCAGAGTGGATCTTTAGACAGCAGCAGCAATGGGCAAGCTACAGACATGGAAATTACGCCAGCTCCGGGTGCTGCGGTGCTCAAGCCAGCAATAGCCTCGGCGGCAACAGCAGGACCTCGCGCACTTCAGCCAAAGGATCCGCGCGGTCCGGGCTTCGTTAGCATTGCGCGTAAGCCCGAGGAGCCGGAGGTGAGCAGCATCCTCAAGTCGCTCATGGAGGAAGAGACGAAGAAGAAAGAGAAGAAGCTGGAGCGGAATCGCGACTCGGCGCGCGAGAGTCGCAAGAAGCAGCAGACGTACGTTGAGACGCTAGAGACGGGCATCAAGCGCCTGCAGATCAACCGCGACCTCGTGGTGTCGTATCGATGGGGGGTCACGGGTCCTGGGTTCGGGCCGCTGCCGTGCCCGCAGTCTCCGCAGATGTACGACTGGAAGATGCGTATATCGATCGTCACGGGCCACTCGGAGGCATTCGCCAACATCCAGAACCCCGCAGGCTTCAACTCGCTCATGCGCATGAACCGCCAGCGCCGCGCGCTGAGTCTGTCGCACTACGAGCGCGAGCGCGCCGTCGCGAAGAACTTCATCGCGATCGGCAAGCGGCTCGCGGCGCTGCGTGCGCGCGTGCTCGAAGCGCAGGTCCTGCGCACTTTTTCACATAACAACCCGCTCGCCACGGAGCTGAGCGAGGCGCTGAACCTCACGGCGGACCAGAAGCTGCAGCTGCAGTGCCACGCGCAGCGCGTATTCGACGAGGAGGTGGTGCAGATGATCAAGCTCTTCAAGGTGTTCTTCGCACTGCGGAACGAGGCGATGCGGCTGAACATCCTGTCACCGTCGCTCGAGCTCTTCTTCCGCGACGCGTGCTCGCTGGAGCAGCTACAGAAGCTGCTGCAGTGGACAGAGACCCACCGGAGTGTCATCGAGACCGCGCTCACGTTTGAGGAAGTGGTGGAGGCATAACGAACGCTAGCTTAATACAATAGGAGATGATGGTGTGAGTGAGTGAGTGAATGAATGAATGGACAGTTTGTTGACAACAACAAAAATCGCAACTTTAGTTCACAAATACAAGCAAACAAGCAAGTCACAAGCAACACTTGTTGTTGAGCAAACAAACAACCAAAGCAAACAAGCCAACAACAGCTCACGTGGTAAGTTATGAAAAAAATCAAGTTTGTTGGTCTTAAAGCAACTCTATCTAGTAAAATCCGTCGTCCCTACCGAGTGGCTCTGTCTATCTATTCCTCATCAGCATATTCAGCCGCGCGCTTTCGCTTCTTCAGAGGCGCGCTCTTCTCGCTCTTCTTCTTCTTGTCCGCGACCGCCTTCTGCAGCTGCTTCTTGGCCTTCTCTGCTACCTTCTCCTCGGCCTTGGGGGTCTGCTCCTTTGTCTTCTTGGCCTTGTCCTCCTTTGTCTTTTTGAGCTTGTCCGCCTTGTCCTTCTTCTCCAAGGCTGCCGCCGCGACAGAGCTTCCCGACGCGTCCACGATCTGTTTGACCATGTTCTTCACCACGGGCGAGTTGGTCTCCAGCCCCGTGAACACCGTCATGAGCTCTTCGAGTTCCTTGGTGTCCTTCGTAACCAGCTTCCAGGACTTCACAAAGTGTAGCGTGAACGACAGCACGATCTTCATGCGCTTGGCCTTGAGCTCCTGCGCCAGCAGCGCTACGAGTGCGCTCTTGAGCGGCGTCTTCACCGCCACAAACGCCTTCTGCTCGCCCTTCTCCGCCAGCATCTTGGGTTTCAGCAGCAGCGACAGCAGGCGGAAGACCTCGCACTTGGAGAACTCGTCCACCGCAACCTGAGTTTTGTTACCCTCAACACCCTCACTTTCTTCACTATCATCACCTCCTTCCTCCTTCTCGCTGGCCGTCGCGATCGCGGTCAGCGGTGCGAGCAACAGGTGCACAGCGATCAGTGGGAACCGCGTGATGAGGTCGTCGAAGACGCTCTGTGGGAAGCGCGAGTGCTTCTTTGTGAACGCGTCCAGCACGGCGACGCGCACAGCCTGCTGCACGCCCTGGGCAGGCGAAGCAGCCGCCGCGGCCTTACCGCCGCACAGCACGCGGATATAATACACGACCACGCCGGCGCCGACCTTGCCCGCCTGATCCTTGTCGAGACTCTTCTTCGTGAGCAGCTCCACGACGGTGTTCAGGTTCTCCGTGGCGGCTGTTCGCTCCGCGGCACTGAGCTCTGCACCGCTCGGCACGTCCTTGGCGCGCAGCACCTTGTTGTTGAGCACGGACTGGAGGCGCTCACTGAGCACGCGCGCTTCCTTGTCAGTCTTCTGGATCGCGATGAGCGCCTGGAAGAGCGGCAGCACCAGCGAGAGCACAAGCGGACTCGTGGCGCACTTGGTCACAAACACCTGCAGCAGGTCGAGCACGCGCAGCTTGAAGTGCAGCATCTGCATGACCGCCTTCTTGGCGTTCTTCTTGCGGTTCGCGCGGTCCTTCACGTGGCCCACGATCGCCGCGAGCGCCATGTCTTCGCGGTGCAGTGCCGCGAGCTTCGCGTCCTTGCTCAGCGCCTCTGAGACCTCGGTCGCGGTCGTGAGCACGATCTCATCATTCTCTTCCTCGTCATCGTCGTCGCCCTCCATGTCTTCGTCCGAGTCTTCCTCGTCGTCGCGGCGCGTGACGCGGTCATCCTCCTGATCCTCGGCATCGTCCTCCTCGCTCGGCACGAGCACGTTGAGCATCGTCTGGATGCTCTCGGCGTTCAGCAGCGGCAGCATGGAGCGGAACACGTGCGCCACGATCTCGCGCATCGCGCTCGAGTCCTGCGACAGCAGACTCATGAGCATGTCCGTGAACACCACGATCGAGTTCGGCTCGTTGTTCTCAGCCTCAGCCTCCTGCTTCTTGGTCTTCTTGCTCGCCTTCTTCTTGGCGCTACCAGCCTTCTTATCGGTGACCAGGTCCGAGTAACACTTCTCCAAGTCCGTGACGACCACCACCGCGTCGCTGCGCTGCTCGGGGTCAAGCAGCTGCACGCCCGAGCTCATGAACAGCAGCAGGAACGCCTCGAGCTGCTTGGTCTTAGCTTCGTCCTCCTTGTCTTCTTGTGCAGACACCCAGCTCTTGCGGATCTCACTCACGCGGGACGCCACGGTCTTCATCTGCTCCGCAACATCATCGGCGAGCGCGTGACGCAGTGTGGCGGCGTCGCTGACCGCCAGCAGCTCCTGCGAGATCAAAAAGATGCGGCTGAGCACGCTGGAGCTCTCGCCCGAGAGTTTCACGCTTAGCAGCGACAGCACACGCTTGAGCAACGTGGCGAGCACCGTGTTGGAAAGCACCGGCTCGGCGACAGTGAGCGCCGCATCGAGACCCACGTCGCCAGAAACACCAGCGGCAGTCTTCTTCTTCTTCTTGGACGGTGTTGCTTTGCCCGAGGACACGAAGAACGTGTGGAACACGAGGAAGCGGAGCACCTGTTTCTGCACCTTCTCATTTGTTTTTTCGGTGGCTTCGCTGTCGTCCTTGGCGAGCAGCTCCGAGACACTCGTGACGAGCGCGTCGAGAGCCCACAGACGCACGTTGTCGTGCTTCTTCTTGAGCAGCTCGGCGCGCTCCTTCTCCTCTTCGATCGCGATGATCGCGTCGAAGCCGCCGCTGCTCAGACGCGCCTTCTTGGCTTCTGGCGAGTTTGCCTCGTCATCCTCGTCGTTGTCGTCCGCGTCGATCTCGACCAGCGACACCATGGGCTTCACGAACTGCTTCTGGAAGAAGTGGAAGTACTCCTCTGGCGCGAGCGCCGCGAACACCTTGAGCGTGTGGCGCGCGGCTTCGTGCAAATAGTTCTTCTTCGAGACCGCGTTCGTGTACAGGCACTTAACAAAGTGCGGCGTCAGGATCGCGCGCAGCAGCGAGCTGGGTAGCGACGGCAGCACGAGCTCAAAGAGCTTGAATGCCAGCCCGCGACGCTCGTGGGTCGCGCTCTCCTTGTTCAAGAGCACGTTCTCCACCAGCACGTTCCAGGTCTCCTGGAAGAGCTCGACGTCGAACTGCGCCGCGTTCTTGCCCGTGTGGATGAGGTGGCCGAAGATGCCGTACCACGCTGCGTGCACGCGCGGGTAGCACGTCGACGAGGTCTTGAGCGGCTCGGCGAGCGCGTGCATCGCCTTGCGGCGCAGGAACTTGAGCGCTGGGAATGTGGACGGCACCTCGTCTTCGATGCCCGCGGTGTGAATGTAGTGGTGGAGACCGGCCGCGAGCAGCACCTGCTCGGCGTTGAACGAGCTCACGTCGCCCTGCAAGTAAAGCGAGAACTCTGGCACGAGGTCCGAGACGAACACCTTGGCGTTGACGTCCACGAGCACGGCGAGCACGGCTTCAAAGCACGCCTCGCGGAGCCACTTCTTCCACTTGGACATCTCCAAGAGCTCCTTGATCACCTCCACCGCCACGCTCTGGTTGTCAGCTCCGCCCAAGCGCCCCGAGCGCTGCACGGCGAGCAGGCCGAACAGGCGACCGAACATGTGCTCGCGCTGCTCCATGCCTTTCATCGAGCTGTGCACCTCCATCGCCTCGCGGAGCAGGTCCTGCACTTCCTTGAGCTGCACGCTTGGGAACGTCTGGAGCAAACCCGCGAGCGCCGTGCTGAATCCCTGGCGCGCAGCGTCGCGCGAGGACGCGAGGCCGCGCACCAAGCGCTTGAGCGTGTACTGCAGGTCCTCATCGAAGGTCGCGTCCGCTTTGATCTGTTTCTGCTGCAAGTGCGTGATGATGTGCGCCACGGCCTGCGCGCGCGCCGCGGCGTCGCTCTCGGCCAAGTTCCAGAAGAGCTTCAGGAACTCATTGCGCTCGGCCGAGGGCTTGGTCGGCGTTGGCACAGGTGCAGGAGGCATGGAGGTGCCGTTGGTTTTGCTGCTGGCGGTGGCGACGCTCTCGGTCTTCTTCTCGCTCTGCGGCGGCTTGTCGACGCCGTTGCTGACGACCGGAGCCGCGGTCTGCGCGGTCTTGGCCTTCTTCCCCATGACTGCTCGCTCGCTGCTATATACTGGGCTGCTGCTGCTGACGGTGACTGGTCTGCTGCTTGAATCACGACGTAACTTAGCCTGAAGCGTTGTAGCTTTTCAATTCCTACTGGCTGGTGTGACTGGTGGACAGCTCAGCCCCAAAGTAGAGGTCGCGCGAAGGTGACGCCTCACGTGGTCCACACTAAACAACTCGACAAAGAACAAAAAGTGAACAAAGCGCATTCTTTCTGTGAACAAATCTCCTTATTCCACTTTTGGCTCTTGATTCTGGTTCAATAATAGTGCTTAAAAAGCCACACAAAACGCTTCATGAAGCCACTGAATGACCGACCGCGTGCTCCAGCTCCGTGCACCTGGTCTCCGACAACTGCCTCTCCAGCGCCTGCGTGAGCTCGTCCCAGTCCAGCAGCACTGAGCGGTGCAGTCCTGGCAGCTCCTCCACCTTCCCCACCATCGCGGGAACCCTCGCGCTCTCGTGGAACGTGAAGAGCGACTCGCACTCGAGCCACTCCTGTGTGAACAGGGCTTTCGGCACCACGAGCTCGTAGCCCTCGGCGTCTGGAATACATAGCACGATTTCACTCTCGCCGCACGCACTTATCAACGGCAGGTCGTCATGGAGCGTCGGAGTTTCTGAGTCGAGCGACCGAACAGCGTCTCGGACGAGTTGTGCTTTGACGGACGACTGGACCGAGCCGTCCATGAACACTGGACTTGAGCACGTGACGACCGCAAACGGCTTCTTCGCTGTTAGTTTTACGATGTGCGCACTCTTGTGGCCGCGCTCAAACTGGTTTGGGAGGTATGCGACTGCCTGAGCAAAGCTCAGCTGTGGGTAGATCCCCGCCCAGTCCACCTCTGTAAGAGGAGCGTCTTGGAGAGAGTACGACTCCGGCAGGGACGCGGACGGCAGTGCCTTGAAACCCACGGTCACACCCTTCGCGATGTGCGCCACGCCCACTGGCTTGGGCTGCGGTGGTGCCTTATCATCAACAGCTGATAGGGGTTCGCTGGTGCTTGGTGCGAGCGTGCTGGCGTTGCGCTCCATTTGCGTTGTCCTCTCTCACTGTCTGGTTTGTCTACATGCTTTGGGTATAAACTCGGCATGCAAATCAACAAGAAATAGAGCGTTTCCACTGGGCGAAAATAGGCACATCTGCCTTTTGACAGGATGAAAATTGAGCACTCTGGAGCAACACACCTTCGTGAAAAACTCGAGCGACTGGACAGAGCACCTTAGTCGAATCACTGAAAGTTCATGGCTCACGTGTATGTGTGTGTGGTTGGTTGGTTGCTAGTAAGTGCAGGTGTAGTTATCTTGGCTTCAGGCAGAAGACTAGTGCTGGTTGTGGTGGACTACGCTTAGGAATCCGCCGCCGCCTTCTCGAGGGCCGCGATGAACTTGTCCACTTTCGCGGCGTTGACCTTCAAGAGGTACTGCGTCATCGCGTCGTCGACCTGCAGCGACACGATCACGCCCGTCTTCTTGCCCTTGGTCTCGTGCGCCTTGACGCTCATGCCCTTATATAATGAAGAGTTCAGCACGATCTTGCCGATCTCATTGCGCACAAGGATTCTGAAGGCACGTTAGCAGAGAGATAGAGAGATCACAGAGTTAGATACCAATGAAATTGGTTCTGTAGCAACGCATCACATACAAACACAACTTACCTTGCTTTCTTTGTGCTCTTGTTCACGAGCACCTTGAGCGGGTGGAGACCCTTGTCTGCCCAGCGCTTCTCATCCTTCTTGAACTCAAACACCTTTGCCTTCTCGACGTCGAAAACCGCATCGTCATCGGGACTATCAGACTGTAAAGATTACACACACATACAACCAGTCAGCTCAACTCCACATCATCTACAATAGTAGTGGACTACACAAAGCAAGAAGAGCATACCTTGAGGATAACTGTGGCTTCTTCTCGTCCGATGTTTTCATCGTCGTCGTCATTCGCAGCAGGCGCAGCCGCAGAAGACGCACCAGCAGCTGACGTTCCAAAACTGCTTGCCCCGCCCGAGCCAAAGCTGAACGGCTTAGCGGCCGGTGCAGACGATGATGAAGACGCAAGGGTGCCGAACGAGAATCCACCCGTGGAAGCAGCAGGCGCTGCTGGTGACGGCTTGCTGAACGACGAAGTGCCGCCGAACGAGAACGCTGGGGTCACAGCAGGCGCCTTGTCAGCGTCTGACTTGGACGCGCCAAACGAGAAGCCACTAGTGCTAGTCGCTGGTTTGGCATCGTCCTTCTTGGAGGCTCCGAACGAAAAGCCGCCCGTGCTTGCTGGCTTGGCGCTGTCGTCCGTCTTGGTGGTTCCAAAGGAGAAGCCACCAGTGCTCGTCGCTGGCTTGGAGTCATCATCCCTCTTGGTGGTTCCGAACGAGAAACCGCCAGTAGACACTGGCTTGGAGTCGTCATCCTTCTTAGCGGCACCAGATGAGAAGCCGCCGTTCGTAGCTGGTGCTGCCTTGACTTCTGCTTTCTTGTCGTCACTCTTCGCTCCAAACGAGAATCCAGACGTCGACACGGAGCTCTTTGCAGATCCGTTGCTTGGGACAGAGGTCAAGAGCGAAGGAGTCGAGATAAACGACGAGGCGGCGGATTTCGTTTGCTGCTGGTCAATCGGAACAGGCTTGGTCGACGCGTGCTTGGCCGCGATCTCGTCCGCGTATTTGATGTACTCCTGCACCGCTGCGATCCAGCTCACGCTCGGGTTCTGTCGCGCCTGGTCGTTCACGAACGAGAGGAAGTCCTTGTTCAGCACCTCGATGGCTTCTTGGTACGATGACGACGCAGTCTTTGGCGCCCCCGCCGACGATGACGAAGACGAAGACGAAGACAAACCTCCAAATGCAGGCGCAGCAGGAGGCGTGGACACCGTTGGCTTTGGCAGCGTACCAAACCCTGTGGACGCCGGTTTGTCGGCGGTCAAGCCTGAGAAGCCCGCGAACGGATTCGCCTTTGGCGCTGCTGGTGCGGCAGCAGTGAGACCCTGGAAGCCGCTGAACGGGTTCGCCGCTCCTCCAGCCGTAGCGGCAGCAGTAGTGGTGGTAGCGACAGCAACTGACGGCTTGGGCGCCGCTGACGGACGGCTCATAGGTCCCCCCACGCGGGCTTTGACGATCTTGCGTTGGCGGATCGACTCCTCGGATGCGCGCTGGAAGCCTTTCTCGAACGACTCGCTCGTGATCCCATCGTCCTCCGCCTCATAGTCCTCGCGGCGCATCTGCCCGTTCTCATTGCGGCGCTTCGACATGATGATTTGTTCGGTGGCTGGCTAACAGTGGGTAGAGAGAGAGATGGAGATAAAGAGAGCGCGACCGTCACCTGCCGCTAATGCTATTGGCGCCTTGTTGCTTTTTTGCGTGGCTGCCCGATTGGAGCTTTGTTGCTTGCTTGGCACCAATGCCACCACGGCTGCCAAATTGCAAATTGCAACTTTCAAGTACTTGAAATATGCAAATTTGATTATATGTCATGTAGAATTACTATTTTAGACTATCTTCTCATTTATTTTGTGAATATAGACAGTCTTTTGGATTTATGGGGCTTCTATTAAGGTGGTCTAGATACAACGACACCCATGCATCATGCATCCAACAAAATGAACTGGTCAGGCAGCAAGCGTTATCCATCATGCGAATTCTGTTGCCCTGTGCGAGCATCTCTCTGTCTCTGTGTATGATTAGTCATATTGTTTGGTTTCTGTTACTACGCTGCAAGAAGCTATCTTTGGATGGCAGCTAGTTGCTCCTCACGCTTCTATGTGTCAGTGGTTCTCTCTTGGTCCTGGCTCTAAAAGTGGGCCTTAATCTTCTTCACAATGTCGTCGACGCGCGCCGACTGCGTGAAGAAGTCGAGGAACTCACCGTCGGGACCGATGAGGTACATGACGATCGAGTGGTCCACGAGATAATCGTCGTCGTCGTCGTCGTTCTCGTCCGCCTTGGAGAAGTACACGCGGTATGCCTTCGTGATGTCCGCCACCTGGTCGCGCGTACCCGTGAGCATCTTGAACTTCGGGTGGAAGTCTGCGCATTATAATAGAGGTGGATGTGAGGATTAATACCTGGAGTGTATAGAATAGACCCATTCAATCGCTCATGTGTTGGTTCGCTCACCCTTCTTGTACGCTTGCATTTGCGCGATGGTGTCTCGTCTTGGGTCGACCGTCACGAACAGCGGGATCACTTCGGGCGAGTTCTCAGCGTCAAGCTGGTCGAGCACGTTGCCGATGCGCACGAGCTCGTTCGGGCAAATGTCCGGACAGTGCGTGAAGCCAAAGTAGAGCAGCGTGTACTTACCCAGGAACGATGCGTCCGTGACCGACTGGCGCGTGTCGCAGTCCACCAGTGTCCATGGACCACCGAGAAGCGGCTTGCCGATCGACGTCACTTTCGTTGTAGCTATTGAATGAACACGATTGCAAGTGGTACAAGCACGCCAGTTGGTCAGCCAAGAGCTCAACAGCAACAGCCAAACAGAGACCACAATAGATAAAATGCAAGCCACACGTACTCTGCGTCTGCAAGCGGTCCTTCTCCGTGTAGTAGTAGTACACCGCACCGCTTCCAATCACGCCCGCAAGCGCAAGACTCGTCCACGTAATCGGCTATCATTCAGGCAGCAAAACAACACATGGATGTGAGTGGCGCAATCTCCACCACTTAAGGCAGCATACACGCAGCAGCAGACGCACCCCCATCTTGTCTGTTCGTCCAGGCGCAGAGCTGGAGAAGCTGCGCGCAGCTCGCAGGGTCGCGTGACGGCGCACCGCACGCGTCGCCGTCAGCATCTTGGTCGCCAGCATCGTCGTCTTGGTCTCTTGCTTTCTCTCGTGCTCCTTTTTGCAAGTGAGTGTGGTGATCATCAACACCAAATTGCTTTGATGCCCAATCTTGTCTTTGTGTCGCTCGACACACGTCAACACGGGTTGCGTACTTCATGTGTGCGTATTTAACACCTCCCCAAACTGTCCGAGTTTGAAGGAATCACTGAGCACTGTTAAGTACATTAATCGCATAGACCCATTGGTGTATGCGTACCTAGTTGCCTTCGCTGCGGATGCAGGCAACATTTCTTTTGCGGTGGGAATTGGATCAGTGGATCTACGCGAGCCAAAGCCGAGAGCTCAGCATCAGATTCGATCGATAGAGAAAGCAGGCTGATCGCCTCGTTACACGCCCACGCACAGCAGAGCAAGCATGTCGGACGAGACCGCACGCCTGATGAACCGCTTCGTGCGCCCCATCTACGACGCGATCGACAACCGCCAGTACAAGACCGCGATCAAGCACTGCATGCACAAGAAGGTGGCGCACCTGGACATCGTGCTCGTGCTCAAGGCGCACTGCCTTGAGCGCACGGGCAAGACTGACGAGGCGCTCGAGATCTGCCGCCTTGTGCAAAAGCGCAAGCCCACGGACGACACGCTGCTCAACACGATGAACCTCGTGTTCAAGCTGTCCGGCTGCGAGCACGAGATGTTGCCGTCCTTCGAGTACGCGTGCGCGCACGTGGACCCGCCGAACGAAGAGCTCTTCTCGTCGCTCTTCTTTGCGTACGCGCGCCGAGGTGAGTTCCTCAAGCAGCAGCAGACCGCGCTCAAGATGTTCAAGGCATTCGGAGGCGTCAAGTACATGTCGTGGGCATCGCTCAGTATGATGCTGCAGGTGCAACACGGCGGCGCGCCGCCAAAGATGCTCGCGTTGGCAGAGCGCATGCAGCTGAAGACCCTGCGGGACCTCAAGTCGAATGACGGCGAAGCGCTCCAGCTTCTGGTGCTGATCATGCAGCTCCAGGACAAGCACGAAGATGCGTTGAGTGCGTTTGATGAATTCGCGAAGCCGCTCGACGGCGCCAAGACCGCCGACAAGACCCATTGTGGCGACGACGATTGCACGGACTCGCATTCGCCGAAGGGACGATCTGCTGAGGGCAACGGCACGTACGAAGAGGATATCGAATTGGGTCCGATGCTGGAGATCGATCGACTCACGCTCGAGGCGTCGCTGGCAAAGTCCGTGGCGAACTGGGAGCGCGCCGCTGCCGTGTACCAGACGCTTCTCGAGAACCACAATGGTGACGACTGGACGTTCTTGAAGGAGTACATCGCGGCGCGCTTTGAGCTGGACGACGATCTCACAAAGGTCGAGCAGGACGTGCGGGAGTTCCTGACCCAGCTGCAAGGCCGCACCGGCAACGAGCTGCTGCGCGGACCCCGTCTCGCTGTGATCCACCTGCTGAGTGAGAAACTCGCACGTCTCCATGCTGCGGGTGCCTCGAAGGACGCGCTTGAGGAAGTGGAAGCGCAGCTGGAGGAGCAGATCATGCACTACATCGACCGCTTCTTCACGAAAACCTGCTGCTTCACGGACCTGCAGCAGTACCTGTCGCTGTTCCTGAGCAGCAGCAGCAGTGCGAGCTCGGCCTCGGAAGCGGCACGAACTCGACTGGTGGAGCGTATTGCGAAAATGTCGTCCGAGTCTGTGAGCGTCAAAACGAGCGAAGACGAAGGCGACCGCAAGGAAGCGCTCGGCAAGCTCAATCGCCACCTACTAGCGCTCAAGACGCTGCGGTTCCTCGGTTACTATGACGACGAAGTGAAGTTCTCAGTCGCGGAGATTGAGAAACTGGTGCAGACGCTCAAGGACGAGTACGAGGCGACTGGCTGGCTGAACGTTGGCAGCACGGGCGGACAGCGAGAAGTGCAGAACACCGACAACTTGCTGCTTCTCGCGGCGCATTTCCTCATTGATGCGTACCAGCGAGCGCCAGGACGACGCGAGCTGCTCGTGCAGGCGGCAGCGCTGTTGGAGTACGGCCTCGAGAAGAGCGCGTACAACTTCCAGATGAAGCTGCTGCTCTCGCGCGTGTACGGGTACCTCGGCGCTGGCGAGGCGATGCTTAACCGCCATGCGGAGCTCGACGTGAAGCACGTGCAGCTGGACTCGCTCTCGTTCCTGGTGCTCGACAAGATGCTCAAGCTCTGCCATTTCCCTGAGGCTCGCCGCTTAACCGACAGCATCCAGCGCCTGCACAAAGGCACGTCGAACGACACACCCGAATACATTTCGCGTTCGTACAAGACCGGCGTGTACTCGAAAGTGGTAGACATGACCAACTTCCTGTACAAGAAGATGCACAAGTCGCACACACTGGCGATCAGCAAGAGCGAGTCGCTGCTCTTCGGGCTCTTTGATGCTGCGGCGAACGGACCCGCGAAGCTGCACGACCACCTGACGTCCAGTGCGTTCGAAATGAGCATCGAGGGCTTGGACACGATGGTGGTGGTGCCAGATGACCTCTCCCGGAACCAGCACCGCGAGGTCATCGTCCAGTGGACGCCGCACGCGGTTGTTGCTACCGGCGCCACGTTTGCCCAGGACGACCAGCCGCTGATGGAGTGCGATCGCTCGGCGGACTTCGCATCGTCCGTGCTCTGGCTCAAGCTGCGTGCTGTCGCGTCCAAGATCCTTCGCAGCGCGGCATTGGGTGAGAGTGAGGCGCTCAAGGCGCTGGAGAAGGCGTATGTTGGGTATGTGGCAGAACTCAAGCTGATTGAGCCAGAGGCAGAGTCACCGAGTGGACCTCTTGTCCTTCAGCAGCAGGTGTGGCAGTGGAGCACTAAGGCGGTCAGTGCCGCTGTGAAGCTGATCGCCGGCGTGAATGGAGAGTCAGCAGGTCTTGAATCTGTGCCAGCAGCTCTTGGTGAGCTCCAGTCTTCGTTCGTATCCATTGTTCAGCAATTCCCAGACGCGCTGGTGTTCCAGTCGTCATCTGGATCATCGGACGCTGTTGCGCTGTCGCCGTACGGAGTGTCCACGCTGTCGCTGCTGCTGGGCGAATGCGGACTCTGGACGCTGTGTCTGCTGAGCTCTGCGCTGCGCATCGCCAGCAAGAAGAAGAGCAAAAAGGACGACCATCTCGCCGCGAGCATGAACGCTCTGCGCGTGCTCCTTAAGCAGCTGCAAGAGTCACACGTGGCACTCGAGACGCAGGTCGCCGCATTGCGCTTCGGTGGTGAAAAGAAGGCAGACGCCAAGCCATCGAAGTTGAAGGCGAAGGCTAATGGCGGTGGAAGCAACGGGCACCCGGTGGACCTCGCGGCCGCAGAGCGCAAGGTGGCGGACAACGTGCGCGCGTCCTACGTGACGCTGCAGTCGCGCCTAACGCAGTTGCTCCACGACCGCGCGGCGACGATCCGCCTGGTCCTGCAAAAGTAGAGGAATGGACACTTCAAGTGGGCACAGAGTATGCC
This sequence comes from Pythium sp. MPC-2022a, assembly GCA_038050625.1. NCBI lineage: Eukaryota > Oomycota > Peronosporomycetes > Pythiales > Pythiaceae > Pythium > Pythium sp. MPC-2022a. The sequence goes on from JALBZB010000014.1 coordinate 66,857, forward strand.
GCTGATAGCCACAGCAGCATGCTGGTGAGTAGACATAATAACGATACAGTTGGCAATCGTTGCCATTGAGCCTGACGAATGCCATCAAGGTTGAGTTCAAGTGCAAGTGCAAGTTCACCATGTTCAGTAAAATTGCCCTCATTTTACCTTTTTATAATTTAAAGATACACATCAAGCTTAATCTAAGTATCAATATGTCTAACTCAGATCCCGCCCTTCGATATAAACAGGTTACCTGTCCATTTTGATCAATTTACTTTCAAAGAGATTGATCAACTTGTGCAAGAAATGTCTGACGACTTGCATCACAAAACCACAGCAGCAAAATAGCGAGAGCAGAAGCAAGGAAGCAAGCGTGAGAGAGAGAGCTGCTCCATGCCTGCGTCTCTCTACAGCCAGAGCGCCAGTCCGGCGATGGTTGGCGGCTCTGGTAATGTAGTCACGAACGCTAACGCTGCACGCGACGGCCTCTCGGCGCCGTCGTCCGCCAACTCGAACTCGACGATCCATAGCAACCTCAGCGTCAAGTACGAGTTCAACGCCGGCGCGCTCAGCGTGGACGCCACGGGCTCGTTCGGTGTGCTCGCGGGCCGCAAGGGGCTGCATCTGATTGACCTTGAAGCACCGTACATGCCCGCCGCGACGCTGCACCACCAGACGAAATGGGAGGTGACGGTCGTCAAGTGCAACCCGCACGTGCAATTCCGCGGTCACGTCGCGTCGACGTCCAACCACAACACGCTCATCTGGAACATCGCGAATGCGCATGGAGGGATGATCGGCAACGCACAGAGCAAGCCGCCGAATAATAGTACGCAGCCATTGATCGCGACGCTGCGCGCGCATACGCGGCCCGTGAGCGACATCTCGTGGTCGCCCACTGAGCCCTGGATCCTCGCGACGTGTTCAGCAGATACAAAGACGCATTTGTGGGACATCCGCACGCCACAGAAGCCCGTGCAGACGCTCTACGCGTTCACGTCCAGCGCGATCCAAGTCGAGTGGAACCGCGTGGACCAGACGAGCATCGCGACCGCGCATGACGGCGAAGTGCGCATCTGGGACACCCGCGCGAGCGACAAGGCGCCGGCCGTGATGATCACGGCGCACATGCAAAAGATCTACGGCATCGACTGGCACCCGACGCGCATGTATGAGCTGGTGACCTGTTCGGAGGACAAGACGGTGAAGTTCTGGAACGTGACGCAGCCGCGCGTGTGCCAGGGGATGCTCACGACTGGAGCACCGGTGTGGAGAGCGCGGTACACTCCGTTCGGCGACGGGCTCGTCACGATCTCGCATCGACTGGACAACAATCTGAGACTGTGGGCGCTCTCGCACTCGGAGCCGTCGGGAATCGTCGTCGACCCCGTGCACACGTACTCGGGTCACAGCGATCTCGTGAGAGGGGTGGTGTGGCGCGCGCGACCAAACTCAGGCGTGTATCAGCTCGTCTCGTGGGCGAAGAACCAGGAGCTCCGTATGTGGCGCGTGGACTCGCAGCACCTGGAAGCATGCGGCTACGACACGACGTCGTACACCGAGGTCTCGCAGTCCGAGCCTACCGAGATGTTGCGGCGCACAGACGTGTCTCGACTCCAGTACTCGTCGAAATACAACATCTCGGCGCTACGAACAGACTTTGTACCGCTTGTTGTGCCGCCGACTGCTGTCCCACTGGGGGCGTCCGAGTACAGTTTGGATGGACACGCGGATTCCATGAACGCGCTGCTGGTGTTTGACGAAGATTTGGCGAAAATCGGCGAAACTGAAGCCTCGAGTGACGATGACGCGGGACCAACTGCAGCTGCTACTGGAGCTGCATCTACAAACGCGAAGGGTGAGGTTGGTGAAGCCAAAGAGAAGACTGCTGGCGCTTCTGGCAGTCGGGCGAGTGCTCTCCCATGTCCGCGATTTTCCGGTGCATGCTTCAGCGGTCCGAATATGCTACTTGTGTTCGACTCGCGTGTCGCGATCGGCCAGACGCGTACCTCTGCGGTTCCAGCAGCAGCTGTCGCAGCTGGGAAACCGATCAAGACACCTGCGTCGGTTAACAAACTGCCGAGAACATACGAAGAGCTCTTGGATCTCCGAGACTCACGCTTTGCCACAAAGAAGAACAAGAAGCCGCCAGTGAAGCTGCTCTCGACGACGAATGTGCTCGGAGGAGCAATGGATCTGACTGGCGATTGGGGTCAGCACGATCCGATGGAATTGAGTATGTACAACGACGAGGTTGAGGGCAGCATGCACGGATTCCGAAACAACAACAGTATGTTCTTCACGTCGACGATGGACTCCTCTGGTCCGATGATGGAGCATGAGAAGTCCGTGCACGGCGGTTCCGAGTATCTGAAAACGTATTTCACAAACTCCGAGTACCATTTACCAATCAACCACCCGGAGCACAGGATCTCCGTCCCCGTTTCTGCAGGCAACATCTCTCCTCGCGGCTCTGGTCTTCGCGCGGGTGTCGTTGGCGATCGCTCGAAGCGTCTCGAGCAAGCACCGGGGGCGTCTCTGAATCTTGATCTTAGCTTGAGTGTCACGGTGCTCGATCTTTCCAAGCTGTGCGGCGTGTCCTCGATTCTCACATACAAAACGGAGATCGTGCCGCAGAAAATTCAAGTCAAGCCAGTGGAAGATCAGTCAGATTCGCAGTTTTTCAGCGACTACCCGCAGGAAGTGCGTCCAGCACCTGTACTCGAGTCTGGCAGCCGATCACTCCTCTCCTGGATGCTGCAAGCAGCTGAACGTACTCCGGCGAAGGGATCTTTGGGACGTGTGCATCCGGTTGTGAAATCAAACGGTAGCAGTAACAGCAGGGGTGCTGGCGAAACGAAAGGGAAGAACCATTTGAGTCACGTCTTGCAGTTGCTGTTGCAGCCTCAAAACCCACCACCAACATCAGCATCGAATGAGAATGAGGTTGCATTTGAAGAAGAGGTCATCACGCATTCCGTATCCAACACGTGCGCGCACAACTCCCGGATCGCGGCACTAGCTGGACGATCGGATCTTCAGAAAGTGTGGTCGCTCCTTGAAATCTCGACAGCTCCATCGGTTGATTTACCGATTTACAAGCAAAACAATTCCGGTTTACTGGCAATTTCTTCGGCACATCCATGGAGTGCGCATCCCTTCGGCAAACGCCTCGTCGACAAGATTCTGAATGTGTACGAACACACAGGAGACTTGCCCGCGGTGGCGTCGATCGTCTGCGCGTTGAAGCCGAACGACACAAGCAGCACGAGCGAGACAGAAAGCGTCGACCGTTCGTACAAACACGCTCACTCTGCCGGCAATGGTGGGGACATTGGCTCAGCGACTGTCGCTTCGTCAGACGACGATTTCTATTTTGTCAACACACAGATCAGCAGCCAGGAAGGAATGAAATCGCGACGGTCGTCGAATGCGCTCTCGCAGCTCGCAGAAAACTACCCTGATGCAGGTGATGTGCCGCCAGCGATGCGGAACACAAGGAGAGCGATCAGTCATAATGACATCGGGCGGACATCGTTTGGAGACCGTTCTCTCTCGGCGGACAAGGACTACCTATCAGCAGCGAGTGGTTTGCGGATATCGAAAGACTGGCCAGCTCCCAATACAGCCAACCGGCTGCTGAGTCCGGTGCGCACCCCGCCGACATCTTCCAACCGAGCGACGCCAAAGGGAAATACTATTGCAGGCGGGTGGAGGATGGATTTCGAGAGTCCGTTCAAGACCTGGAGCAGCGGATCATCGAAAGAGGCGTCACCGCGACGGGCTCTGACCCACGAGACGTTCCAGTCTCCAGTGACATCCATGCCAGTCCACCCCGAGCACCCGGCGCCTCTTCCTGAAGAGTACTCTGCTGCGTTGAGTCAGGAGAACAATGACGAGGACGAAGTGTGTGCCTCGGAGCGGATCGCGCTTCAGCTGAGCTACCGTTCGACGGAAGACAATCGCTTGCTGTCGACGAACCCTGCGGACGAAGAGCGCTACGATGTGTACAAGACGTCGTACGCGGATTTGCTGTATCGATACGGCGCGATCGATCTGCGAACCGATGTACTGAAGACAGTGGCAAAGGAGGAGCCGGAACACGAAGGCATCGAATTTGGGCTCCTGTGCCATTCCTGCCAAACGGTGCGTTCTTGTACTGCTTCTCAGACTGAAGTTATCATCATCACAGGCACTCATGTTCACTGTATCTCTATCTCTTTCATTCTCTTATTGCAATGCAGCCAACGAATGATCCAGTGTGCGGCTCGTGCCGAGACTTCGCGGTCAAGTGCTCCGTCTGCCAGCTGGTCGTTCGCGGACAATCGATGTTTTGCATGACGTGTGGTCACGGCGGCCACGCCGAGCACCTCCGCGATTGGTTCGAGGTCGAGTCTTCGTGTCCGACCGGCTGCGGCTGCTGGTGCAAGGCTGCGACAGCGTCGGCATTGTCGGCATTCCCGATGATGCCCGAGGCGCCACAGGAGCAAGTGCCATCACGATCGTATTCGTTTTAGGTACCTGTATGTTGGATGTTCTGCTACGGTGCTGGAAGAATGATACAACATTAACAACACCTGCGTAACTGTGATCACAATGGATTTGAGTGGTGTGACGGTCATATGCGCTATCGGAGGTAAATGCGTCTGGAGCATTTTCGAGCCAAAAAGCAAGACAAAAGCGAGAGAGAAGACGAGCACCATGCGCGGCAGTGGACTGAGTCTCGAGCGCTTCATCAAGGGCAAGGCTCAGCGCACCAAGGCGGACGCGAAGAGCAAGAAGAAGGTGATCATTCGCAAGGCGCAGCGCAAGCGCGAGTACGAGAAGGTGAAGAAGCGTGAAGGCATCTCTACACAGCGCGGACGCAACCCAGTGCAGGCGAATGACAAGGACAACGACGATGACGAGAGCAGCGGACCCACGTCATTCTACGATCGCTTCTTCAAGGACCTGAAGAAGGGCAATGTGGACAACGACAATGAGGTGCGTGATGTATTGGATGTGGACAAATGGCTGATATGATCATACATTTGAACGAGGAGCTCACTTGTGATGACCTTCTGTATCTGCATTTAAATAGGAGACTGGCCGTGCGCGAGCAGCTTCTACAAAAGTGAGTGCTGCTGCTGCTGCTGTGCCAGAGCGAAGACCGCAGTCCGCCAAGCCCGACCCGTTCTTCAAGGCGAAGAAGAAGGCCGAAGCTGTGAAGATGGAGCGCCAGAAGGTGCAGGAGGAGAAGCAGAAGCAGCGCCAGGAGGTGGAGAAGAAAGTGAGCAGCCGCAAGAAGCGCCACGTGAAGCTCAGCCAGCGGACAGCGTCGGGCCAGCCGGTCGTGAAGAACCACATCACGGACATCCTATCCAGGCTGCAAGCGGAGAAGAAGGGCGGAAAGTAAGAGTCGTGGAAGAGGAGATAGGATTTTTTTAGTATGGTTATGGTCTAAATGACGCGCCGCATGGAGCGAGTGCAATGGAACATGGATTTTCATTTTGATTGATCGAGGCGATACGGATCATGGCAGATCAACACAGTAGCCATTTAACAATCTTGCTGAGCTCCACGCTGCTTCAAGGCTTCTAGAATATATTGGCATCTAAGCGCAGATGGAATCATAATCAAGCATATCATTAGGACCGAATGGGCAACAACATGCACACTCACATTTGCAGCAATGTAATTCTCGCTGATCTCCATGCACGGTGGCGCTCGCTAGTGCAGTCGACTTAATCCATTGTGGCTGCTGCAGCTTTCGTTCTGCTGCATTCGCTCGCGATCTTGCTCTTCCTACTTGCGCACAGAGACACACAGACACGTCGACAGCCAGCACCACTGGGGGGGGAAGCACGCTCGTTCATATATTCGCTCTTTTTTCATTGTTTCTCGTTGTTTTTGGTCTTCTTTATGATCCTACAGTCTCTCTCTTGTGTTGCTGGTGGGTAGTTCTCGATTCGTAGCTGGTCACTCGCTCGCTTGATAGTTGTGTATAAACTTACTTGGCCATTGGGTGGGCGGCGACGTAGTCGATCACCTGCGCGACGGTGGTGAGCTTCTCCGACTCGTTGTCTGGGATCTCGATCGTGAACTCTTCTTCCATGGCCATCACCACTTCCACGACGTCGAGCGAGTCGAGGCCGAGGTCCTCCACGAACTTGGCGACTTCGTTCACCTTGTCGCCGTCGACCTTCTCAAAGTTCTTGACGACGCCGACCACGCGCTCGCTCACCTCCGATCGGTCCAGGAAGGTCTGCGCGGCGCTGAAGAAGCGCACGCCCGCGGACGAGGCGGCGGACGGGGCGCGGGCCACGAAGGCGGCGCGGGCGGCAGGGCGGAGCACGGCAGCGAAGCGGTTCATCATCTTGTTCGTTCTCGGCTGATCTTCTGGTGGATAATGCGTTGGGGGGCTGGCTGTGTGGCGCCAAGGGCAAGCGAGCGAGCAAAAGCGGACCACCAGAAAACACCTCAAAACCTCGTCGAAATGGTGGAAAACGAGGTTTGAAGGTTTAAAGTAAAAGTGTACACTACGTATACTTGACAGTTATGACCTCTCTATTTTGCATAAATAATAATCTTGTGCAAGGTTTTGAGGTTTTATAATAAACTTCTCTTTATCTCGGGTGACCGCCACGGGATTCTAATTGTTTTCAAGTTTTCTCTGATTGATTGGAATCCCGTGACGTTCGTATACTGGATGTATATGCTGTATATCGCCACACGAATTCAATTGTTAAACCAAAGTTTGTGCTGCAAGATTAGAAACTCGTGGCGGTCATTTTTTGTAGCAAGTCTTAAATCTGGATCGTCTTTATTTCCGCAAAAAGATTTAATTTTGCAAACATTTTTCACAAAAGCTCGCACATAAATATCCGCAGTCCCGAATATAATAGTTTTAAAACTTTCGTATCGGACACTATAATTCGAAGAACAATGGCATACAAATAACAATTTCCGTATAGGACACTATAACTTATTGTGTAGTGCACTGTGTAAAAATTTCCGGCGATCACACCATAAAACACTGTGTTCTAAGAACAGTGTTACAACCTCTGTAGAGGAACAATAATATAAAGCGAATGCTCATACGGTATCCATTACTGCACTTTGAGTTGGAATTCGTCGTGCTACTTTGGTCGGACGTTCCTATCAACACAAATATATTGGTGTTAGTATGTATAACTTGAAAAGCCGGTGTGGTTGGTTATTGCTCAAGTTCGTGCTAAATCAACGAACTTTTAGTATTTTAGACAAAAATACTTAATTAACGATGTCGAATTATGAAAAGCTTAATTTGGGCTTTCCATAATTCATTGACTCAATTCTTTTTCGAGCTCATGACAGCAGTCACCCTCGATAGCAAGAGCTCAAAAAGCATGACCCAACACTGCACTCATGATCTAAACTGACTGAGATGAAGCAAGCCGAAAATCCTGGCATGCCTGACTACATTCCACACTTCGCCGTGCGTCGCCACGCTGCCTTCCTCCACTATGGGAAGAAGTGGTCAGTCAAGGATGTGGCCACTAATATGTGCCTCAATAGAGACTCGATTTCGAACCTCATTACCCAGTTCAAGGACACCTTCAACCACCCCCCCCCCCCCCCCAACATTGCTGCCGCCCAGTTGTGTCGTGGCGCTCGTCCATGTGGTTTTCTTCCCCAACCGTGCGCGACCGTGCAAAGATCATCATTGAAGGAGGGACATGGATGCAAGACCGGATACTGCAAGTTCGTCCACGACGAAGGCTCGGCCTTGTTGACACTGATTGGCTACTTTGATCACGCGAAGAAGAGCATTGATATCTGTATCTATCTGGTCACCTGCGAAGAGGTGTTGTTGTTGTTTTATCAACTGTGTTGCGAATGTATTATTTACTTTTATCAACCATAATATGCTCGTGGGTTGCGAGTGTGTTATGTTTGCAGATTACAATGGCGATTATCCGAGCGAGAAATTGCATCTCCGACCACGAATGGATAGTCGCTAACGGATCGAAGATCTCAATGCTGCTCGATGGGGATATTGAAGTACGGTTGAAGGCCAAGACGACGCATCACAAAGTATGCGGTTTTGTATTTGTTTGTGGCTTCTTGGTTTCACCAACTGATTCCTTGTGCCCTTTTTGTTTCTATATTAGTTTGCGGTGTTTGACAAGAAGATCGTCGCAGCAGGTGAGCTGTTTTTCTCAGACTTCTCGCATGCGTATCGGCTCCAAGCTGATTCTCAAACATTTTTGTGTCTTGATTTTTCTTATGCAAGTAGGCTCTGCTGGCTACTCCAAGGCAACGGTTCTGGAAAAATCACCGCTAAACCGTTTCTCCAAGAGTGCGATGACATATGGAGGCACTAAACCCTGGTGACGAGGGCTCCCAACGGCCAAGACCTAACTCTCGCAAAAAATATTTTGAAACCTCCTCGTTCACACAGAGGTTCCACATGAATCCACGCATCCTCCTGTATTTTAGTTATGTTGTTATTATACAGTGCGCGTGAAAATGATAGGACGATACAGTTTTTCGCCATATGTTTATCAAATCAAACAACACGGGCCTGAATTTTCCACCAGTAAAAATCATTAAAAACGATTCTTTAGAGGTGTCTTGTGTTGGATTGGTATTTGTGGAAGAGAAGAAATTGTGCGAATGTCACCACGACGCGCGCCGCCAGTGCGCGGAATTGATAGAACAGGTATAGATAAGCGCTGATATAGACAGAATGACGAGCTAGTTAGGCGTGCTAGATACGTACCGTGCCTCTTCGTGCCTTCTCAGTTGTTTTTTAAACGCTTTTGGCTTATGTGCGGTTCTTTTGTGCTGTGGTACAGATGGGCAGAAGAGAATCGCTCATGGTGGTCAAGTGCGGGGAAAATTTGGCCTACAATGACCTCAATTTGTTCCCAAGCGCTATTGCTGGTGTATTGGACACTCTCGGAACGTAGTGCTGCGCTTTTTGAGCGACCTTGACGGCTACGGCACGAAGAAAAGCCCAGAAAGCCCAAAGATACTGACAAGCACGCGCGAGCGACGGCTGCTACGAGAGGCTGCGAGGATATGTAGCAGCGCCAGAACGCTCAAGGTCACGCTGGAACTGCCTTTGCGGGTGCGCAGAGTGCAAGAAGTGCTTCACGACGTGCCACACGTGCGTTACGAGAAGCGGACTAGGTGCCCGGAGCTCTTGGAGCGGCACAAACAAGCGCGTCTTGCATGAGCGCTAGAGCATGTCGACTACGGTGCCAAGTGGAACTTTGTCGTCTTGTAACCGGGCGTCCCCGAGTTACGCAGCACAGTGCACAGAGTGAGGAAGCGTGTTGAACACCTTCCGCAGGGACTCGTGACGGAGTTGAGAACGTGCTCCTATTGCCTGTGTATGCAGAGCAATAAGCACAGCCCTCTGCTGCCTGCATCCTGCAGGGCAACGGCGCGTTTCTATTGATCTCCTGTACTGACAGGGACCGCACAAAAGACTCCTACTGTTTAGAGAGGTAAATTGTGACTGTTTATTAAAGTACGAATGCGGTTTGCCCCCTGTGGGACAAACCTTTAGACTTTTGTATGCTAATACTAAATCTAAGTGAACTTTAACATGATTGGCTCTCTGAGCTCAAACTAACTGATTGGGCAATAATCTGTAATTATAGTCGATGAAAGGAGCTGCCCTCTGGGCTGGCTCTCGCCGACGTGAAGTACGCTCCGGTTGCAAATGCTAGGTTCGACCGTAAAACTATTGCACGAACACAGTTCGTGCAAAGGCAAAGGCGAGTTGGGTTACGGCGATGTAACCCAACGTGTGTACCCCGTTACACGTCTTCTCAGACGAGAAAGGTTTGAATTGGACGGCCCAGATGGCTTCTAATACTATTGGCGTGATCTATATCACGAAAAGAAGGTTTTTTCGTGTCGACAATCCAGTGGTGGTAGCGTGTTTGTGTGGAGTACCTTCAGCACCAAGGGAATCTTTGAGTTGGCCTTCCTAGAGGGCAAGCAGGATGCGGAGAAGTAGATCAACATGCTCAGGGACTACTTCTTCCCGTTTGCGCATCTGAACCACGGTTTGAACTTTGTTTTCCAGCAGGATAACACATCGATTCACACCGCCGGAGTTTCCAAGGCCTACTTGCAGGATCAAGGGGCCACCGTTATGGCCAGCGAAGTCTCCGGACTTAAATCTCATCGAGAACTTGTGGGGGATCCTTGCTAGAGCCGTATACACCTCAGGAAAGCAGTACCAAACGAGATTCGACCTCATAGTGGCGATTAAAAAAGCCTAAAGCGAAATTCCACCTGCAACACTCACGAGCATGGTCAACTCGATGAGAAATCGCTGTTTACCAGTGTTCAAAGGTGACGTAAAGAAGACAAAGTGCTAAGGTATCCACTGGTATCCTAATACATGCGTTTTTCATTTATTTTGCATTTAGACTGCGTTTTGATGCATTGTTCTATCAATTCCGCGCACTGGCGGCGCGCGTCGTGGTGACATTCGCACAATTTCTTCTCTTCCACAAATACCAATCCAACACAAGACACCTCTAAAGAATCGTTTTTAATGATTTTTACTGGTGGAAAATTCAGGCCCGTGTTGTTTGATTTGATAAACATATGGCGAAAAACTGTATCGTCCTATCATTTCCGCGCGCACTGTAGTTGTTCGGGCGAAAATACGTTTTTAAGGGGGCATCATTCCAATGTGATAATGAATCCACCATTTCTCGTTTTCCCCGACCGTGTCATGATCACACAGCAGCAGCAGCTCCATTACAGCCACACAGCGACGTCCTCGTCCGCGCAGAATAGCAACAACAACAACAACAGCACTGCTACAAGTAGTACCACCACCACCAACAACAACGACAGCAGTAGCAACGGTACAGGAGGAGCTAATGACAGTACAGTGAGTGCGAGCGCGACAGAAGCGGACTCGGAGGCGCGCGAGTGGCTGGCGCAGCGCGAGGCGAAAGTGGAGCGCGAGCTGTACAGCGGACTGCAGAAGCGCATGGACGCGCAGCGTAAGCAGGTGCTCGCGTTCAAGGCCGAGCAGATCAAGTGGGAAAATTCGTTGCAGGTGCGTCTTATAGCGAACGAATGCGATCGTGGCGCTTGCAGTGCATTCATCTGACATGTTTGTGTTTCGGGATTTGACAATTACAGCAAAAGATCCGAAAGTCCGCGCAGGACCGAAAGCTGCTGGGCGAACACAACATTGAGCTCCAGGCAGCGCTGTCGGCGCTCGAAGAGAAACTGGCGAAGCAGCAGAGGGACATGGACGCGCAGACGACGCATATCATCGCGCTCGAGAGCATGCTGCGAGAGAAAGCGATGGAAACTGAAGAGCTCCAGGAGGTCAAGCGGCGAAACGAAGAGCTCTCAGAGGTACGAATCCTATGTGAGCACAATTTTATGACCCAACGCACAGAAATTGTGCTCGCGAGTCCATTTGTCCATTTATCCTGATAGCACTGTGATTTGTGTGACAGCGTGTTGCGAAATGGGAGCGGTACCATCGTGCTGAGGCCGCTGCAGCAGAGCAGACGCGACAATTAGAGCAAGAAGAGCTGCTGGACCATATCGAGCACAACATATTGGCGATCTCTCTCGGTGAAAGCGCAGCAACAGCAGGTGGTGCTATCGCTACTCATGGTAGTCAAGCGCTGCCTGGGACAGAGAAACTCGGTCGCCGCCGAAGCGCACCGGACGGCAGCGCTTTGCGGAGAACCAGCAACTGCGGCTCGAACGTTGCTGACGAGGAAGCGATGAGTACGCGGATAACTGAATTGGAGAAGCTCTGCAAACAAAAGGTACCGTCGTGTGATCGATGGAGCGGTGTCCAGTGCTGTGTGAGCGATGACAGATATACTCACTATGGGATCCTGCTATTTGTTTGTTTCCTTGTAGGACCAATCTATTCATTCTCTCAAGGGCGTGCTCGAGCGCCAGGAGTCCGTGCTAGACGAGAAGCTGAAGCTCATCACTGCGAAGTACGACCAGGTCAAGGCGATCAACCTCGCACTACAGGTAACAACTTAACTTGACTGGTTGCTTGGATGGACCATTCGGTGAAGGACACTAAACATATCTGTATTGTGCAATGACTCTGTAGAAGCGATTGCTGAACTCCATGACAGACAGCACTCCTTAATTGATGGCACAGCACCAGCGCTGGATGAAGACGTTCGAAGCTCCGATAGCGCGCATAGTCCATTCGCACATGGTCTCTGATGAGTGAGAGCCACCCCCACGTATTTAAGCAATCAAACCTGCCAGTCTATTGCATCACCATCACAATCGCCCACATCACCATTTTTATACCTGCACTCGAACGCGACCATAAGACATGGGGCAAGTTGCAACCAAAACCCAATCTCTTTCTTCTTCTTTCCATTCGCTCGCCAGTTAATAAAAAGTCGCCGCTATCGTCGTAGGAACGTGTGTTTGTCTCCGCCACTTATTGCTGGGTCTGAATGTTGTACTTGCGCTGAAGCATTTGCGAATTGAAAGCCAAGGACATCGTAGCAAACCGTCAGTATCCAAGGACATTGTAGCAAATCATCATTATCCAACCCAACGCACTCCACAACACCATTGCAACAGAACAGAGCGTACCTGCCACTCGTCCGCGCTCTTCTCCTTCTGCTTGATGTTCTCGCTGAGCTGCGTGAGCACCTGCGCGATGCCGTCGCGGTTCGCGTTCACCGCGGGGAGCACCTCGGCCACCGTGCGCTCGACGAGCACGCCGCCCACCATGCGGTACGCTTTCCGCGCACCGGGGAGGTCCTTGAGCGTCTGTAGCACGCGCTCGTGCTCCGTGATCTCCACCTCCAGCTCCGCGATCTTTTCCGCCAGCTGGCGCACCTCGGCGCGCATCGCCTTGTACGTCGCGATCACCTGCTGCTCCGTAATTCCACCCGCGTCCGCCATGCTGTTGTTGTCTCTATTCGTATCGTATCTGTATCTGCTCGTTCATTCCCATTCGATCGATCATCGTGCAGGCAGGACCAACCGCCCTGTCAAACTCGGTATCATATTTAAGAGGTGGGAGGGAAATCAATGCGTCCCGCGTTTAGTGAGAGGCTAGTTCGGGATAATATACTTCACTTGGTGTTTGTATGCAGCGACCGGTAACGTACATTCAGGGTCATTGGCTGGCTTGCTTCTTATGCCACGACTCGAAAATGGCGCAAAGCGCTTTGAAAATGCCGAGTGCAGCGAAAATGGCGCAGCTCCTAGCTGCTTATTCAGAAATCAACTGACTCTTCCCCACCCCACCACCCTCCAGTCACCATGCAGAACGAAGCCGGCCAGTCCATCGACATCTACATCCCACGCAAGTGCTCGTGGACCAACCGCATCCTCGCGGCCAAGGACCACGCCTCCGTGCAGATCAACGTCGCGCGCGTGAACGCCAACGGTGTCTTCACCGGTGAATCCGACACCTTCGCGCTCGCTGGCTACATCCGCAGCAAGGGTGAGGCCGATCTCGCCTTGACCGAGCTCGCTCGCCAGGCCGATGCCACCAAGAACTAAGCGTCTGCGTCACTTTCTACAATGAAAGACGCACTCGCTCTCCCAGTTCGTCCCCCAAGCGCTCGCTATTGACGCAGCTGTGCGGATTGACACGACCGCGAAGAAGACTAGCCGACGCGCTTCTCAGTCTTCGCAAGACGCCACTCTGTGTAGCTTGCGTGCACGCAGTGCTGGAGCTAGAGTCGGTTGAGGTTGCTTTATTGTAATTATGTAATTGAAATGGAGCAATTGCCACCTGAAAGACAAAAAAAAACAAGTCTACTATTTATCATCAATACATGTCGTTCGTGTCGGATTGATCCTTCATTCCTGTCTGTATCCATTTCTCATTGACGAACCACATTCGAGCATCGCAGTAGCGGTGAAGCGTAGTGAATACACCAGCGGAATCCACGGACAAGAAGTGATTGCTGCGTCTCTCTCATGATACATCGCACTGTGGCGAGCTGGATCTTGTCTTCCGAGCACCATGCGAGCAATTCCACAGTGCGCCGCGCCCAACAGGAGGTTCGCAACCAAGCCGAAGTTCTTCCCTCTACTTATACAGTACAGTATGTTGTTTGGTCTCCAACGAATCAAGGTCTGCTACAAACTTCTGCTGCATTTCGACGTGCAAATGGACACCAAACTGGTGAAACCCGCATTTGGAGACTCTGCACGCGGGGAGAACCGGATGGCGTGGATTTCTTGAGCGCGAGCATGAGCGTAATATGAAAAACACATGCTATTGGCCTGGCATTCCACCTGTAGCTTGACGCCAAATATCAGGAAGACCACTTAGATGTCGTCGACTCGCTCGTCGAAACTAATGCCGCACGAACAAATGAACCGGGGCTGTGCTAATCAACGTATATTATGACGTGACGACTTAGGAAAAGCTGGGGTCACTATCTAAGCTGGCAGAGAAGAGTCCGTTCGCTCCATGAACAGCTTAGCTCTGCATCAAACAAGCACAGGAAACACGGTACAGCGCATTCAATTACATCAGAGACCATCCGATTCACAAACAATATCAAGATCCAATCTTGCCCAAAATCAAACATAAACGAACCTGTGGGCCACGCTGCACCATGGCTTCGGAGACGACCTTCATGGTGTCGATGTATCGGTTGATGCAGAGCGCGAGGCAGTTCTGCTGCTTGCTGTCGAGCTTGCCCGACGGGCGCGTGAGGCACTTGTCGAAGCACTTCTCCTGCAGGTTCTGCGTCAGCTCCTGGAGCGCTTGCTGCTGCACTTCCGAGCGGACCTGTGGGTGCACAAAGAGTACACAAAGAATACGCGATTAACAGCGTGCTCTCGGCATATTCAGTATAGACAATACACAGTCGGCACGCACACGCATGATGAGCTCATTCTTCTGAGCGGCGGTGAAGTTCTGCTGGTCCATGGTGGCGGCGGCAGTGCGATTCGACTTGGTCCTTCGGGTGTTGTGCGAGTCAAAGTGAGCAGCTCCATGAAAGCCAAGGACAGGATGGCGCAAAAGGCGCTTCGAGCGACCTTCGTGCAACATCAGTGCGACCTGCATTCAATCTTGAGCTTAATGGGTGACCCAATAAGTGGTGGGATAGTCGAAATAGTTTCAAAGCAAGGTACCCTGAGAAAAAAATTGAGTTGCTTGTTGAGTCTTCACCACTTTGCAACAACACCAACCAGACCAGAAGCTGAGCACGTGAAGCGAAGCGCCATGCACGCCCCACTGGAACGACCGCACCCCGACTGCCAAGAGGTGTGTGGTAGCGCTTAAATGGACAGTCAGTGTTCGCTATGTACTTGCCAGCATCATGGTTGCGGTGCTGACTGATCGTGATTCGGTTGATCTCTTCTATTGATGGTGGTGTTTGGATGTACGTAGGTAATCTCGAACCTGTACCAGTGCCATGAAGAGAACCCGCGCATGAAGTTCTTCGGTGCGTGCAACGAAGCCAAGATCGCGCTGGACAAATGCTTCAAGAAGGAGAAGGAGCGCAAGCGCGACGAGAATCTCAAGCGCGCGCGCGCCTCCGACGCCTACGTGCGCCAGAAGATGCAGGAGCGTCGCGAGCGCGCTGCCGAGCAAGCGCAAGCGGCGGCCGACAAGCAGTAAGTCGATGACGCGCACCACCGATAGACCAGTTCAATAGATACGTCCCAGCAGGTGCTGAGCTTACGATGCGCTTGCACTGCTGATTGCAGAATAATGATGAGATAAAAATGATGATTAGAACGGAAGGACACTGAATTCTGAAAGGCTGCTACAACAAACAACGGATCTGTTTTGTTTTTGATTTATCATCATGGTAGTTGCTATGCTATGCATGTGGCTATGCGATGTCTCTTAAAGACAGCCACGTGCACAGGAGGAGATCTATGGAGTCGAATATACTTTCAAATTCACGAGCAATTAGGACGCTTGCTGTTTTGTTCATTTCTTCGCCTTGTCGAGGCCCTCGTAGAGCTTGTCCTCCGCCGGACGGTCCCACACCGAGAACCGCGTGGTCATGTTCCAGTAGTAGAGCTTGCCGCGGTTGTCGAGTGCCGTGCGCCAGTTGCCCACCTTCTGGCCGATCAGCGTGTAGTCGCTCTCGTCCTCCGCCGTGGGGGCGTCCGACGACACCGCCGGGTGCGGGCCCCACGGGATCGTGCCTTCAATAATGTACTTCGCGTCCACTTTCTCCAAGTTCTTGAGCTCGCGCTTCATGTAGTCTGCCATGGCGCTCGCCACACGCAGCCCCGTGGGGGTCTCGTTCTCCAGCAGGTGCTTTGCGATCGCGTTCTGGAACGCCGCGGGGCTCTCCTTCAGGCCGCGGTCGTAGGCGATGCACGCGTTGAAACCCGCTTGCTGCACCTCGGCCAGGTGCTTGTTCACGGTCAGCTCTGACACGTTGAGGTAGCGGATGCGCACGACGGTCTCCTCCCAGAGGCGGTCGAACACGAGCTCCTGCATGACCTTACCCTCGGTGCCTTCGAGCGCCAGGCGGCGGTGCACGAGCCATACGTGCACCATCAGCAGCGCCTGCTGCGAGCGGAAGTCCGGGCTCGCGTGCAACGCGCGGTAGAACTCGGGTATCGCAGTCTGATTCACGCAACTCTGGAAGAGGCACGTTGAGTTCCGGTACAGGCGATCGTCTTCGTTCATGAACCCGAGCAGCCGCAGCAGCCACTCCCAGCGGTCCAGCTGGCCCTGGCGCTCCGTGACGTCAAAGTTCGCCGAGCGACCGATGAAGCCGCGTCCGGGCGATGGGGGTGGTAGATCCGTCTCCGCCCACGCATACTTGCTGAGCTGCTGCTGCTGCTTGTCACTTGCAGCAGCAGAGGCAGTGGCAGCAGAGCTGGAGGCGTACGCGCGCACCAGCAGCTGCGCGCTCATGACAGGCTGGTGACGAGGGTGCAATGCGCGAGCGGAGCCATTGAGGGCAACGCTGGCGTGGACGCCTGCCGCGCACGCGCGCTTCTTCTCCACGAGGAGCGTCTTCGCCACACGAGCTGCTCGCATGGCCGTCTGTGTTCTTTGTGATTGCGACGGCGACGAGCGCAGCATGTGAGGTGGTCCAGTCAGTTGGGCGGGCCACCGCCAAAAATGGCGTGACGCACGCTAATCTGTCGCATAATCACGCACATCAATATAAATAGGGTGGTGCACATCGTCTGGAAGTGGTAAACTGGGTACTGTGACGTGGACCACTCTATCTGGGAAGTTGTTTCAGCCAGCCAACCAGTCAAAAGCGTGTGTGTGTGTGTGAAGAGCTGCTTGCAAAAAAGCAAGAGCGCGATTGGCATTGCTGCATATTGAGCACCTACCTGCTTGCCAGTTCGTTGGGCGCTAGAGACACACACAGAGCTAGCAAGCATGGGCCGCAAGAAGAGACACACTTCGCGCACGGGCGACGGCGGTGGCGAGCTTCGTCTGCAGAAGCAGCGCGCGGCGGCCGCTGAGAAGGAACAGAAGGAGGCCGAGCTGGCGTTCTACGACGACCCGTCGGATGACGAGAACAACTCGGAGGAGGTAGACTCGGACGGATCCGAGCTCGGCAACGACCAGGAGGTGATGGAGCTAGGCGAGGACGACGACGAAGACCGAGAGAGCGACAGCGATGATGACAACGCTGAAGACGACGACGATGACGACAACGCGGAAGACTTTGACGGCGAGAAGAAGAAGATCCTGCAGATGGACGGCAAGTGGGGCAAGTCCAAGAAGAACTTTTACTCGGCCGACACTGCCGAGTTCGAGCTCGACTCGGACGAAGAAGCCGCCAAAGACGAGGAGGACGCCGCGTTGGAGCTACAGCGCAAGCAGGCGGATATGATGGACGAAGAGGATTTCGGCTTTGACGGCGACGATGCCGGCGAAGACGATGACGATGAGGACGAAGATGGCAACGACGTGCAAATCGATGACGAAGACCTCGTCGGCGCGCAGCTCGCGGACATCTCCACGCTTGTGGATGCAGGCGACAGCGCGATCGAGCGAGTGCACAAGGACTTCTCCAAGATGTCCAAGAAGGACAAACTGCAGATCGTCAACCAGTCGGCTCCGGAGTTGCTTGGTCTGATGTCGGAACTGGAGTCCACACTGCAGGAGCTGAAGGAAGTGGTATCGCCCGCGATCCTTAAGCTCAAGGACGTGCGCCGCACGACGACTGCGTTCAACACGGGCATGCAGTACCTCGTGACGAAACAGAACCTGATGCTCAACTACGTGTCCAACATTTCGTTCTACATGCTGCTGCGCGCCGAGGGCAAGAATGTCGTGGACCACCCAGTGTTGCAGCACTTGCTAGCTATCAAGAAGCAGATGAACAAACTGCAGGCGGTGGACGAAGCGATGGAGCCGCAGCTGCAGGAGCTGCTGACCAAGGAGTTCCCAGTCGAAGTGGACGACGGCATGGCCAAGTTCTTCAACAGCACAGCAAAGCAGCAGAAGGCACAGACGAAGAAGAGCAAGAGCTCGACGACTACTGCTGCTGAAGACACACCCAAGGCCAAGAAGCAGAAGACCAAGAACGCCTTGGCAGCACTTGCCACCGAGAAGGAGGAAGCCGCCAAGTTCTACGAGGCCGCACTGCGGGAGAAGACGGCGATGCAGCAGTCCAAGAAGCAGCTGTACACGCACGAGCAGCCCGGACTCGCGTCGAGCGACGACGACAGTGACGCGGAGGACGCCAAGCGCGGCGCCACGTACGAGATCATCAAGAACAAGGGCCTCAAGGCGCACAAGAGCAAGCTCAACCGCAACCCGCGCGTCAAGAAGCGCATGCAGTTCCGCAAGGCGGTCATCCGCAGAAAGGGCCAGGTGCGTGACGTGCGCGTGGGCGAGGCGAGCAAGTACGGCGGTGAGACCACGGGTATCAAGGCGAACCTCACGCGCAGTCGCAAGATCCGCAACTAAGTTAGTACTACGAGCGTGTAGTAACAATAGCTGGCGGTTGGACGGACTGATAATATTGGGTAGAGAAATAGCGGCTTGGGCTTGTAGACTTGCATTTTTTTAAAGATCACACACATACACACATGGATACAGATTGTTCGGTTTGTTTAACATGCACATGCCTGAGTCTTAAGTCTTAGTCGCCATGATATTGAGGAAGTTAACGAGCGGATTCCTTGTGTGCATGTTTGATCTTTCGTGTGTTTATTAGTTGGAGGAGTAAGTAAAAGTCACCGCTGCACTCACTGATTGCGTGGCGCTGCGTATGTCTACATTTACGCGCTGACTGGAGGCTCCCAGAGCTTGTTCTCCAAGTAGACTGGGATGACGCTCAGCTCATCCTCGGCCTGTTCGATCAGCTCTTCGAGCTGGCCCATGTTAATTTCCTTTTCGATCACGTTCTCCTGTCATATCGTCCACACAACCAACAAAACAATTGGCGCGAAACGGCAAGTTAGGATACCACAATCCATAACGACACAAGCCTATTGAGCACAGCACACTCAAGCATTTACGTACATCTTCGTTGTCGAGCACGACCTTGAGACGATAGTTGGTGATTCGCTCCACCGAGGTTCTGTACACGGCGTCCTCTGGCAGCACCTATACATCATATCCACCATCGCATCACATTACGAAGAGCTTCATATTAGTCAAGCGAACCAACCACGAAGAGCTCATTTGTCGCCGTCAGCTTTCTCTCTGATCAGATCGCTGCGTACCTTGACTTCCTGGAGCGTCTTCTGATAGATCTTGATGAGGTCCTGGCGCGCGTTCACGTTCACAGGGATCCCGACGATGCCCGTCGTGGTCTTCTTCACCGCCATGCGCAGCACTCGCGTCGCCCACATAGTCTCTCTGTTCGCTTCTTTTGCGCTTCGTGCGATTGATTCCCTGCTTGCTTGCTTTCCACAGGCCACACACGAGCAACACCAAAGCAGGATCACCGGATTGGGGGCAATTCATTTGTTATCCTCTCTAAACCGATACGATTCACCAAAGTGCGAGGCGATTCATTCGCCCAATCTCTAAAGCAACACAATTCAAAACTGTTTGTCAGCAATTAAGAAATGAATTGACACGATTTTACAAGCATGAAATGTGTTTTTGCGAGCAAAAAGAAGGCAAGCAATATTGAAAGAGGCCAACATCAAATCAACATGAGCGGCTACTTCCCAGGCTCCATCAGTCTCATCGAGCAGCTTGACAGTGCGTTGCGTGTGCTTATACAGGGCGTCTATATGCTGCTAATGCCCATCTATATCTACGTGCTCACGCGTGGCTCACCGTCGCTTCTCATGTTGCTTTCTGTCCATGATCTGCAGAGAAAATCCTCGTGGTGTTGCGTGACGGTCGCCACTTGGTCGGATACATTCGCAGCTTTGACCAGTTCTGTGAGTGTTCTGCCTCTTACTGTGTGTCGCTACCTGTTATCACACTATGCTTCTACGCGTATCTGACGGCGTTATGGGACTATTGACGCTGTTGATGCTGCAGCAAATATCATCTTGGAGGACACGTACGAGCGCCACGTTGCCGACGGCATGTTCTGCGACATTGAGCTAGGATTGAACATCATTCGGTGCGCTTACAGATCGATGACCTTATTACTCTATAGCGGCTGATATGGGAGCTGATCTGTGTATGTGAACTACGTGCCTGTGTGCGAATGACATGATCGATAGAGGAGACAACATTGTGCTGCTCGGCGAGTTGGTAAGCCCAGTGCACCAACTGAAGCATGTTATCCACGGTCTCGTGTCAACGTACTCATATGCCATATGTGAATTACCTTCATTGTGATACCAGGATGAGATCAAAGAGCGCGATCAGCCGCACATGAAGCGCGCGTCAATCGAAGAGATCCTGGAGGCAGAAGAGCGCCTGAACGCGAAGGGGGCGGCGAGCGTGCGGGAGCAGTGGGACTTTGACGTCTCTTCCTCTTAATCGGTAGGTTAGAGATTGGTAGGCTTTTGTACGCTTACTTGCTAATATATCATCACCAGATATTCAAATACAACAACAACAACAACCGAATCGCAAACAAAAGCACTATCTAACTCGTTCGTTCTATTACCAGATCAAATATGCAAAGCCTCGACAAACGAGGAGGAAAAATCATAGTTACTTGGTGATCTTTCGCTTCTTGTTCGCCGCGCCGCTGTTGCTGCGCTGGCTCTTCTCCGAGAGCTTCTTCGCGAGCGACTTCTTCGCTTCCTCCGTCTTGTTCCAGTACTGGCCGTCCACCTGGCGGAAACTCGCCTTTGGCGCGCCGGCGACGTCCAAGTTGATGATCACCATGCGGCCGCCTAGCTTCATGCCGCTGCGCTTGACCGCCGCGACGGCCTCATCCTCCTTGGAGAACTCGACGTAGCCGAACCCCTTGAGCTTCTTTGTGTGGTTCCAGAGCGGCAGGCGGATGCTCGTGATCGTGCCGCAGATCGAGAGCGCGTCGCGGATCGTCTGCTCCTCCACGTCGTACGGTAGCTGCTTGATGAACACGGTCTTGCAGCCCACGACGGCCTTCTTCACGGTCTTCGTCTCTTTCAGCGCCAGCTCCAGCGTGCGCGGCGTCTGCGCGCGGCGCACCGATAAATAACGCTTGAAGAGGTACTTGCCGTCGAGCTCGAGCGCCTTTGGGATCGCCTTCTCGGACTCGAACACCACGTGCGCGTACCCTCGAGGACGACCAGAGTCCTGGTAGCGGGGCATGCGCACTTCCTTCACGATGCCGCAGACCGAGAAGTGACTCACGACGTCACCTTCATCCGCTTGGTACGGGATGCCTTCCACGTACACGGTCGCCTCGGTCTTCTTGTCCATCTCCTCCTTGATGTTCGCGTCGATTTCCTGCACGGCTTCCACCTCTTTCTTGGCGTTCTTCTTGGACGCCTTGTCGGCGGCGGATTTCTTCACCGGCGCGACCTCTTCGTTGACTGGTGCGTCCTCTTCTTCTTCGTCATCGCTGCTAGAAGACGATGATTCTTCTTCGTCGCTGTTGTTCTGCTTCACTGGGGCAGGACGGAAAAGTGCGTTCTCGGTCTCGCTCTCGCTTCCGCTGTCATCCTCGCTGTCACTGCCGCTGGAAGATGCCTTCACCTTCTTCGATTCCTCCTTCTGCTCACGCCCGCGCTTCTTGCCACCGACGGCTGCTGCCTTTGTTGTCGCCACTCCACTCTTCGCCATGCGTGCTGTCTGCTCCGATCTGCTCGTGCTATTGCCTGATGCCCTTTCAAAGAGTTTTTCAAAGAGCTCCAAGTTGCAAACCAATCGTTTTGACGCCATCCAATACTATGATTGGTTATAATCAATCAAATGGACTCGTTTTTAGCCAATCCTATTCTCGATAAATGTAACCTTTACTAACACATAATCAACCAGCTTTTGCTATTTTAATAATCCACAGTAACTGTGGAGCGCCTCACATTGACAGCCCAGAGCGTGCCCCACACTCCCTTGGCATCCGGCGTTCCCCTTCCTCTCGTTCATCGTTCGGGGTTTTGGTGGTGGCCTCGTGTGTGCGAAAACAAACAGCAAGCAGCTCAGCAACTCAGCAGCTCAGCAAGACCTGCCTGTAAGCAAGAAGCCATGGCCGACGCCACGAACACGCTGCCGTCCACGGACAACACGAGCCTCACGTGCGCCGCGCGCGTGCTCGGCTACGAGTGCGCTGACGCCAACCTCGAGTTCATGCGCTGCAAGCAGAACAACGCCGACCCGCGCGCGTGCTTGTCGCAGGGCGAGAAGGTCACCGCCTGTGTCATGAAAACGTGAGTGTTTGGGGCGTATATGTAGGATTTGAACTAGATACATGCGTGTATGTGTGTGTGTGCGTATCATATGTGGGGTGTATGTGTGTATGTGCTAACGCGTGAGGGATGTATTGTTTGTGAATCTCTCTCATTGAACAGACTGCGCGAGGTCGAGACTCACTGCGGGGACACGTACGCGGCGTACAAGAAGGCGCTCAAGAAGAACTGGCACCAAATCGACGAAGTGCGCAAGGAGCAGGCCGCGTTCGAGAGCTGCTGGAGAGAGTTCAAGCAGTACAACAAGGTAAAGACGCGAGTGCTTACATGACTGTGGTATTTTGATCTCAAGAGGTCGTGGGCTAATTCACCAATTGTGTGTTGTTTTGTTTTGGGAATTTATAGGACTAGGCAACATATGAACGACCGCCATTGTACATAGCACAATGCGAGAACGAGTGAACTTATATTGCCTTAGATAAACCAACAAAATCAACAACAAAGAAGAGAGAACTACCAGTCGACCAGTCATCGCTACCAACACACACAAACCCACACAGCCCAACCAAGTCTCTCAATCAGCCAAAGCGAACACGAATCCGCCATCAAATGAGCTTTTCCCGACATGAAGATCTTGCTGTTGACAGTATCGCCTTGGTGCTGATCTTACCTTTGCTTTCTTCACAAAGAGAGCCTCAAATCTCGCCGACGTGGAGTAGAGCTGGCGCACGCTGCCTTCCCGCGACGAACACCAGCGAAGTCCTCACAACATTCGGCCTACTGTTTCTGCTCTGGCAACGAGAATTGAGTCCTCCCCCTCACACACACAACCGCATACGAACGGAAACTTGGTACTGCACTTGCGAACAACTTAGAGGGCGATTTGTACATTTCATGCTTCATGGGCGTGTTGAAGTTGTTGAGGCATGTAATCTCACAGGAGTGTCCGACTTACTTCGATCTCCCAACTCACAGCACCAGTTTCCTTAGGGCATTCAAGAATGTCACGCGAAACAAAATGCATGTGGCGTGTCATTCATTTACCAGAAATTGCAATCCACAAGGGCCTGCCAGACGAAGCAGTCGCGCGCCTCATTCTCCTTCTCTATCCTAAAACAAATCCATCACAGCTTGATCGCCTTCGACACCGCAGGAAAGCGCTTAGCGAACGAGTCGTCAGCCCCCAGCTTGAACGTCCACGTTCTGGAGATCGAGTCCAACGACGCGAAATCTACAGTCACAAATGAGAAACAGAGAGAATGGGTGAGAATTGCAATTTGGCCCATACAAAATAATCACTCCAGACGACAAAGCCAAAGTCCAACAATACCTTCTAAAGTCTTCTTCGTGGCGTCGGGGCACAGCGAGTGCTTCTCCGCCACGTCCATACGACGCACGCCGATCGATTTCTTGCTTAGCTGCAGAAATCCAAATGCACAGTATCACAAGTGTGAGTATATCAGATATGCCAAACCCGTTGCACGATGCTTGATACATGAGGAAAATGGTTTCGTTACGATACGTACCTCCTCCAGAATGACATTACGGGCGTTGATCGTAGCAGCATCACGACACGCCAGCGAGCTACGAGCGTCACAACACCAGCAGCAGCAACAAGAGTGAGAATGGTGATATGCACTAGAGCAACAACAAAGCAAGCCTGTGCAAATGAGATTTGACCTCGTACCTCTTCACGAGCAGACGGCCGCGCACCGAGATCGCGACGTGATTGAGCGCGTCGAGCAGCTCGTCTTCGCTCATGTTTGGCACGAGGCGCTGGAGCGCGTCAAAGTGGATAATGTGGTCTAAAAATCATGAATCAGAGCAAGCACAATCAATCATCATCGGTCGTCTCACAAAGCGACAGTCCCAGGTAGTTCTTCCAGTAGATGTAAATGGATAATAGAGCTCACAACGTACCTGTGGAGAGGATCTGCACCACTTCGGCGTGCTTGGCGTGCACCTGCGGGTTCTCCATCGCCTCTTTCTCCTCCTTCTCTTCGGTGTCAAAGCTCTTGCTACTGCTGTTGGTTGGTTGTAAGTCAAATCACAAGGAACGTTAGGTCTTTAGACTGATTGATACAACCACAGCCACAATGCCACAATGCTGATGTGTAAACATGGATCAACGTACTTTGCAGTCAGTGCGGTCTCGTCGGCGTTCGTGCGGTAACGCAGCGCCTTAAGGTATTCCTCTGGGGACATCGCCGTCGTGAGCTCTTCGTCGCGCTCGCTGAACAGATGCTCGAACTCCTCGTCCGCAGCCGCGCTCTACAGAACACATGGAGACCAACGTGTGAAGTAAGTTAATACCCGTACTATTCAGCTGTATAACACGCACACGCTCAGCATCTGCAATGCTCCACGTACGTTCTTATCCATGACTTGCAGCTCGCGCCACTGCTCGGCGTTGATCTGCTGCTTCTTGAACGCGTACGAGCTCTGGATCGCCGAGATCGCGCGCTCCGACTGCTTCTTCTTAAACTGGAACTGCACTTCCTTCACTTCGTTCGCGGCCGCGGCCTCTTTCTGCTCCTGCTCTGCAGTCACCTCCATGTCTACACGTGATGATAACACAGCCGACACGTTAGAAGACAAGCAGGCTTCCTTTCCGTATGTAGCATCACTACAACGGCAACTAGCTATATACACACACCTTCTTCCTCCTCCTCGACAGCGTCGTCGATGTGCGCTAGGCTCGGACGCATCTGCAGCACGGACGTCACGGGTGTGAGGTGCAGCTGGCCCTGGCGGAACACGCCCACCGTGTAGTTCGTGAGCGCCGGCACGTTCGACGAGTGCAGCCGCAGGTACTTCTGCTTCAGGTAGTCCTCGGCGTCCTTGTCAAAGTGCTCGCTGCGCTGGTCCACCTCGTAGTCCAGCTGTAGGATGTTGTTCGACGGCTTGATGCGTGCAGCGCGCGGCGCGTTCGGCATCGGCCGGTAGGATGGACGCAGCGGGAACTGCACCATGTAGCTGCTCATGTTTCACAAGATAAACAATCGTAGCGGAGGCTCTAGTGGGTCATTTTTTCGTGAAGAAAGTGCCAACAGATAGAGCGAGAGCTGTCGAGCAAGCACGTACATGTTTTTGCGCAGCTCATCGGCAAGGTGGACCGGGATCTCCGCCACGATCGGGTCGTCTTCCTCCATGTTTGACATGTGTGTATTTATTTGGCTGGCTGATTTCGCGTTGTGTCACTTCCAATGCTCTTTACCAATCGAGTCGGCCGCGTCCTAGAACAATATAGCTGTAGGACATTGTCCTGAAATTTGAATGTCAATCGTTTTGAAGAGTGATATAGGATTCAAGAGGCAAATTTCTACTTCCTCTGTTCCGAAAAGAAATGTGCATTGTTGACTTTGTCCTCGTTCTCGG
>JALBZB010000015.1:0-91700 GCA_038050625.1 Pythium sp. MPC-2022a
GAGCCGCGGATGCGCGTGCAGTCGTGCCCTGCCCCGTCCGAGGTGTGACGAGGCCGCGTGAACCTGCGGTGCTGCCTCTGGTCCCAATCCCCTATCGCGACTATCGTTTCTGCTCCGCTTCCGAACAGCTTCTTGAACCGCTTCAGGAGACGAGCTTCCGTTATCTGGCGACGCATGTAGCCGCCCAGCTTCAGCTTCCGGAAGATGTACTGGTTGTACACGGGGCTTAGACGCCTGTTCATCTCGTTCTTTTTATCCACGTAGGCTTTGAAGCGCTCGAAGTCGGCCGTCTTCCTGTTGTAGGCGCTCAGCTCCACCTCCCATTCGACGACGCGCTTGCCGTCGATCACCTCCTGCTTGCGTCCCTGTATGTAGTCTCGATACTTCTTCGCCTTCGTCTCTTTGCGGCGCGTGTCCTGTGTGTATCAGAACCTTGTCTGTTGCTTGGTATAGCCGTCGACGCAGTACAGCAGGTCGATTGCGACGATCGTCTTGTCCTCCAGGGGTTCGTAGTTGGCAACCTCGTCGATGTACGTCTCGCTACTTCCTTTCTTCGCTTGGATCACCCGCTTGCCGAGAAGATTCTCTCGCTTCAGGAGGATGCTACAACCAACGCCATCCGTCTCAATCTGGTGATCGAACGTGTAGCCCTTCACACGGAAGCACTTCATGTCGTTCTTGAAGAAGAAGCCCCAGGTGTTGTCGTGGCGCTTGACGAGGTTGCCTTTCACTAAGTACTCGCTTCGCTTACCCTGTTTCTCCGTGAAGCAGAGGTTGACGAGCGACACCGTGTCTATGCAGATGTGTTTGGGTATGGCGTTGCTGCACAGTGGACAAGCGTTCTTGACGCTCATGCCATGCACCTCGACCGCCTTCAGCATGCGCAGCATGCACGGGAGGTAGTGCTGCGGTCAGCACTGGATATCGTAGTGGGCGTTGTCATTTTCAGATTCCTCGCAGGGAGCACCAGGTCCCGCTGCTCGTTTATCCACGCGTGGTAGAGGGGTGCGATGTCTTCGGCAGGTGTGGCCTGAGCAGGTCGTCCTTGATCCTGCACAAGCGAGCGCACAGCGCGTCCTGGCGGCTTCTCGTGTTCTTTCCGCTCCTCCTGGTAATGGTGACCAGCTCCTTCTTGCGCCACGACACGTTGACGTACCGCTCGACGTAGTCGACGTAGTTCTGCTTGATGTTGTTTTCGTACATGGTGATGACGTCGGCCGAGACGTATTCGAGCACGGTGCTCATGTGCTCGTAGCTTAGCTCCTCTGACACGTACGCCTTGTAGTGCTGCTCGTAGAAGGCCTTAAGCTTACCCTTGATGATCTTCGTCTCGGGCTTTGGAGGCTTGCCCCTGGGAGGGCGGCTTGCAGAGCACCTTCATGACTGAGGTCACGAACTGTCTGTCGAGCGTGGGCAGTTCGACGCCCTTCTCGCAACAGTGGAGCAGGTACAGCTTGAGCAGCTGGAGCGTGTGGATCATGATGCCGTTGGCCCGTAGCGCGGCATCGGTTAGCTTCTTTATTACGAGATCGTTCTCGACAACGCTCTTGAGGCTCGTCTTGATGCAGCGGTAGGGCTGGTCTGGTGGCTCCTTCATGCCCCCCGCTCACTTGACTTGCAAACTCAAGACGGATGTGCTGATGCGAGCAAATGCAGAACTGGCTAGCATAGGAAGGAAGAGAGCGGAAATCGATGGCTGAGGTCCCCGTTACCTACAGTGTCTCACTTTGAAAGGCGAGCGAGGAGACAGCGACCCTCCATCCACATCGCTTTTAAAAGTGATGCGGATGTTGTGGTTTGCAGCACTCGTCACAGAGCAGGAGCTTAGATGCAGCGACACATGCAGATGTGTTCCGAGATGTAGATATGTAGGTTTTTCATCCCTACTGACTTTCCTGTCGAAAGCCGCCAGGGGTTTTCCCACGGATAACGAGTGGTCACATGATTTTCAACACAAAATGGTGATTAACTGCTTCTCGTTGTGCCATTCATATTTAAAAATGTCGGAGATTAAAAAGCGAAAATGGTAGAAATTGGTTCGTGGTGGTCTGTAGTAGTATGGACAGCGGAATAAGAAGCCTGCACGTGGTTGGTCTCTAGGGCCACGGCAGCGAGCGGTCCGAGTCGCCGATCTCGCCACCCTTGACGTGGCTCGAGGGCAGCTTCACGTCGTAGTAGCCCACGCCGGGGCTCTCGCTCTTGGTGATGAACGAGTCGCGCGTGGCCTTGGCGCGCGACATGACGGCCCCGCGAGACGAGAGCGACGTTGGCGCCTCCGCGCTCGACGACGCGTTCGCCGTGTATTTCTGTGGGATGTAGCTGTAGCGGTTGTTGATGTTCTTCACGCACTGGCTGCGCGGTGACCGCGGGTTGCTGTTGCGCCGGTGCTCGGACGTCGCCGAGCTGACCGACACGTCCGAGCGCATGTTGTTGTCGCCACGGCGCGATGACGTCACGCGTGTCCCACTGCGCGGCGCAACGTTCGAACGGCTCGAGTAATTCGAGTACCCGGAGACCGAGGAAACGTTCGACGACTGGTAGAACGCTGAGGTCTTGGGCGGGACCCCGGCCTTGCTGTCCATGGCCTCGAGCACCTCTGGGGTCAGTCGAAGTTTTAATGAGGAGGAGGTTGGCGCCTGAGCACCAGACGACGAGCGGCGAGGTGGGGCTGTGGTGGTAATTCCACTGTGTGTGTGGTTGTCTTCGTGTCCATGGTCTCCTTTGCCGCTCTTGGAGCGAACTGCCGTGAGCTTCTCGTGGAAAAGCTCGATCTGGCGCGCGATCTGCTTGGCCTCTTCGTGCTTCTTGAGCAGAGCGACCTGCAAACTCTTGATCTGGT
The DNA here is from genome assembly GCA_038050625.1 of Pythium sp. MPC-2022a. Taxonomy (NCBI): domain Eukaryota; phylum Oomycota; class Peronosporomycetes; order Pythiales; family Pythiaceae; genus Pythium; species Pythium sp. MPC-2022a. The sequence continues at coordinate 2,840 of JALBZB010000015.1, forward strand.
CCACGAGCAGTTCCTCGGTCTCGACCTCGTCTCCTTCGTTCTGGTTCGAGTCGCCATCGCAACCACGGACGTCGGCTGACTCTTCATTGTCATCTTTTTCAGCGTCCACTGGTGCTGCGCCACTCGACGATTGACGTGCGCGGCGTCCGTTCGATTGCAATGACGATAGCTGTCCGTCAGTACTCTGGTTGTTATCACACAGCTCCAGCGACTTGATCAAATCTCGCTCGGTCCTGCTCTCCTGGGAAGTGCGACGACTGCGACCAGTGGAGCGCTTGTATGGGGACGCCTGGCCGTTAGCTCTCTTCCCCCTCTCGCTCGAGAGTCTCTGCTTGGGGACCGAATGGGTCGCAGGCGCAGCAGCAGCGTCTCCATCGCCACCACCAGACACTGTCAGGATCTCCACGGTCCGCTTCCCGGAAGACGACGCACTGCTCGATGTGCGCGCTCGCTCACGAGTCGATGATGGTGGCGGCAGCAGCAGCGATGGAGTGACACTATCGTCCTCTGGCTTGGGCAATGACACGGATCGCCCTTGACCTGGGATCCGAGACTTGTCCATAGGAGTCGTGGCACTAGCTGGGTTGGCAGCTGCAGCAATGAGCAGAGAGGACCGCAGCGACGGCTTTTTGTACCCTCGGAAGCAGATCTCCAGCGGGATCTTGGCGTTTTTGATCAGATCGTGCACTTGACGCAGTCCCAGGTTCTCCAAGAACGTGTCAGCGATCTTCAACACCGTGACGCCCGTCTCCAGGCGCTCGTAGTGGGTCGCGGTCGAGTGCGGGTAGATGTTCGCGACCACGATGTGCTCGTTGTTCTGCTTGAGCGTGAAACCCAGCGGCAGGCGGTGGAACATGATCATAAAGTCAAACATTTCGCGCTTGTCCTCAATCGACGACGACCCGCCGCTGCTCGCTACGCTTCGTACTGGAACGCCTGCGCCATCGCCAGCAGTGGGACTCGCCAGCACGGGTTTCTCCGTGATGCCCAGCTCGATATCGTCGTTGTCCGCGCAGAAGCTGCCAATCGACTCAGACGCTCTCAGGAACTCCTTCCGCTCCATGTGGTAGATCGTGTTGAAGTCCGGGATCTCGCACGCTGGGTACGCGAGGTGGTACTCGGCGATCGCGGTCGCGATCATCGCTTCGCAGGGCCACTCTTTCTGCACGAGGCACTTGAATTTCAACCCCAGTACGCCAATGATGAGGTGCATGGGGCCTTCCTCCTGCTTTACTGCTGCCGCTGGAGTTGCTTGGCCTGCGCGGGTCCTCGTCATCACCACCTCACGCTGTTGCTGGTGCTGCTTATTCGCTCGCGGTCTTGGCTTGTTCGTCCCCGTCGCACCCGCAGCAGCCCCGTTACTGTTAGTTGCCGATGCTGCCCCTCTTGTAGCACTCGCTCTGGTCGTTGAGCCATTCGAATTCGAGCGCGCGGGTCGCACGCCCTTGACGCTCTGGGGCGAGCGCGCCTTCTCTGCCGTCGCGAGAGCAGCTGCTTGCGCCAGACTCGTCATGCGGGCGGCTGTCGCGCTGATGCTACCAGCCGATGCGGGGGCAGGTGGCGGTGCGGCAGCCGACAAGCGTCTCACGCGCTCAGTGGCGCTACCGGCGCTGGCCGGCGCAGCAGGGATGCTGCTGCTGTTCCTGCGGGTCGGGATGCCCGTCGCCACAGCTGCTGCGCTCATGCTGATCTGCTGCTGATCGTCTCTCCGTGTGACGTGTGAGCTGTGGTCGTGTGCGCGTCTGTCTTCCTTCTATGTGATGAACACGCTGGTGCTTTCCTCTCTCCTCCCCTCCTCTTCGCGTGGCACTTGTTATAAATACGACTGCAATGGGCTCAGGTGCGTCGCATCCACCACCATTTTCCGAAATGAACCAGCGAGCAGCTACACTCACTTTTCAATCCAGCACACTGGTGTGAACACCAACAACGGGAAAAGAAAACAAACCATGTCTTCTATTTTCAGCCAATTGGAATAATTTAAAATTAGTTGTAGCCAATTGTAGATGAATGGGGGGCTAAAAATAGCGCTTCTATTCGGGTTGAGTTTGTGCACGGGAGTGTTTGTCGGTGGTGGCAGATGGCGCGAAAACGGTTGATTGATTGATTGGGTTGGTTCTTTTTCTCTTGAATGAGAACTGGACGTAGACAAGAGAGCCTCCTGCATGCAGGTAGCGTAAGGTATAGAATCAGCAGAACTGAAGAGCTGCGCTTGAATAGCATAGCCCCTCAATGCTCGTGAAAACAAGCGCTCAACGCCAACCCACCGTTCTCTTGCAATTTCTGCTTCAAGTTGCTTGTCGAAATGTACTTTTCACGCTGGAGAATCACTTCGCTGGTACTGTCTGTCTGTCATGTGTCACTTTTTCGCACTATTCGTCACCTAATACATCTTGACGTGCCGTACGATCATCAAACATTGAATGATGAGCTCATTTCTCTCTCTTTCTCTCTCAAAGTAGCCTTCGGAACGAGAGTACGTCGTAGCACGTGTCGCACACGCGCGTGGGCTTCATCACTTGGAACTTCGGGATCGGGATCTTGTTGCTCGAGCAGTTGTAACACACGATGCGGCCGCAGTGGCGACAGTGGTGCTTGCGCATAGCGACGCGGAACGCTGCGTGACAGGACGAACATTCCTTCGACTGGTCGTCCGCGACCCAGTCCGGTGGGTGCGCGAGGTTGCGCAGCACGGGCACGAGCATCGCTCCCTGGTTCGTCGTCTCCGCAAGGTCCACGATGCTCCGCCCCGCCGCATCCTGGAGATGCACGTGCGCGCCAGCGATGACGAGTGCGATCGCAACGCTCTCACTTGCTCTCCCCACAGCGAGGTGCAGCGCGGTGCTGCCGTCGAGGCTCTGCACGTGGATGTTCACGCCGTGCTCAATCTGAATTCCCACCCATATCAACAACATAGCAATCACAAGGTCATTGACAATGGGTACACTTTGTAGCCATACACATCAATGATAAGCTGCACACTTACAAATACGTCGATGACGGAATCCGGTCCACTCTGATGCGAGCAAAAGAGGTGCAGCGGCGTGTAGCCAAACCAGTTGGTGTGGTTCGGAGCCGCGCCGTTCTCGAGCAGCAGCTGGATCATCTTCTGGCAGCGCTCCGAGGGCGACATCGCGGCGAGATGCAGCGCCGTGTTGCCCTTTAGGTCTTCCTGGTTGACTACAAAGTGCGACATCGAGTCGGAGTCGTTGTCGTCCGTGCTGCTCTGCGCATCGTCGTCGCCAGCGACTTCCCCGCTTGCAACAAACAATTTCTCGGCTTTCTTGCGATGCGACTGCGCTCGCTCGAAAGACTCGTTCTCGCGCAGCAGAATCAGCGCCACGGAAGTATGTCCGTTCGCCGCTGCGACGTGGAAAGCGGTCTGGCCCTGATCGTCGACAATGTCCTGTTGACAGTTGCTTCGGATGAGAAGGTCCACGATGCCGACGTTGCCCTTTGCCGCAGCGACGTGCAACGGCGTCTGTCCTCTCCTGTTCGGAATGTTCGGATTCGTCTTGAAAGAGCTGCTCAGCAGCATCTCGGCGGTCTCCATGTTGCCCGCACAGTGCAACGCAGTGTTGCCCTCTTCATCCTGAAGATTCGAGACCGCGTTATTGTTCAGAAGCAGCTCGACAACCTTCGCATGACCCTTTCGACTCGCGATGTGGAGCGGTGTCTGTCCGCGACCAAACTCTGTGACGATCTCCTTGTCACCGTCTTCAAGCTGGGAGATCATGTTCACCTGCGCGTTGTTCTGCTGAATGAGAATCTGGCAGTGCTGCACGTTCCCACTGCTGCATGCCAAGAAGAACAACGGGATCTTGTCTGTCAGCAGGAAATATGGTGCGTCTTCGTCAACAAGCAGACGTCGGATGATCGCGTCGTTCCCGGTCTTCAACGCGGCGACTAGCGGGAGATCGCTCTCATCGTTGAAGAATTGATCGAGCGGCTCCCCGCGCTTGAGTAGTTCATTCACGACGCGTCCTAGTTGATAGCGAATCGCGACCACGAGCGGTGTGTCAGATCGTTGCTTCAAGATGCCGCACAGTCGCTCGGTCGTGCATCTTCGCCCGACTTCTGTGTGCACGAGCGCTTCAAACTGGCGATCGGGGACAGCCTTCAACTTGCTTATGCACAAGTGCTGCAGCTGAATAATAGAGGACGAGCATCTCGCGAACCCAAGGTCTTCTTCGTCGTGTTCTGTCTCAGCATGATGACCGTTCTCCTTCGGGGCTGGTACTGATGAGGAGGACGACTCTGGTAGTACTGGCTGAACCTTCTTGCTCACTCGTCGCGTTGCAGCAGCAGGATGCTTCGCTGCCAACACGCTATCAGTGAACACGAGCACGTCCAGGATCTTCCGCAAAAGCTCGGGCTTCCACTCGGGTCTCTCGACATTCTTCTCGTCACCTTGGTTGCTCAGCTGAGTCGCATTATCTCCACTCAGCATCTGCACGATCTGCTGTTCGCACATTTCCAGTAGAGAGGGCACCAAATAGACGAACGAGGCGCGCAAGAGCTCTTTCCAGAACTCTTCCCTCTCGCGAAGCTTTGCTCGGCTTGTCCCGTTTTCGATCGCGCTTGCGTGGGTGTCTGCGACCTCATTCGTGTACAGGAATCGAATCAGCGCTGCAAACACGCGGTACGGCGTGTCCTGAATGTGGATCTTAAGAGGGAATCGCACTTGGCTGGGTACTTGCGAGCTCTTTGTGCGCAACAGCGCAGACTGGAATGTGCCACTGCGCAGCGCCAGGATCAACCGATGCGCGGGCAGTAGGTGTTGCTCTGGCGCATCTGCGCCGTCTGCACTGCTGTCAGTATTCTCTGCATCATGAACGCTTCCTGCAGCAGGGGAGTCATGTGAGGCTGTGTGCTTCTCCGAGGCAAACACGAACAGCACGTCGCTCAGGTGGTTGTTCGCGTAGAGCGCCTTGATCTGTTGCAGGTCTTCCAGCAGTGAATCGTCCCCACTCGGCGGTCGCACGACAAAGCTGCTGCGCTTCTGCTTGTGCTCTACCTGTGCTTCGTTTGATGTACGTGGCGCCAGTCCCGCGTGGCGCTCTGTGTCGCCTGCTTCGGCGCTTTCTCGCTCGTGGTGATCCGCCACAGCATCAGCGGCTTCAATCGCCATTTCCATTTGAAGATGCGGCGAGAAAAGAGAATCGCAAAAGTGAAAGCTGAAAAAAGAAGGCTCACGTGTACTGAATGATATATGTTGTACAACCCATTTACGTTTTTAGCTGAAAATAAATACCGAAATCTATTTCTTGTAAGCCGCTTATGCAAATTTTCTTCATTTTACCGACTTTCTCAATTCATAAATGAATTGCCGCGATTACTGTGAATTGTTGTCCACAAGATACAAGGAGTTGGTATTTTAAATAGAAAAATTGAGCCATAGTGGTGCTTTAAAAGTAATAAACGTCTTCAAGCCCAAACTCCACACATTTTGTGAACGCCTGCAAATCAACCCACCAAATAGCCTTTGAACGCGCTCATGCCCAGAACTCCACACAATGGGAACGCCTGCCATAGAGCATACTGCGCATTCTGGAATCTTGCCACATTTTTGCCCAAGCAAGTGGTGGTGAAATTTGATTTTTGGCTGGTATTTTCATCACACGCCCGCGCGCACGAACGGCAACACCAGAAGTCAACCCACACACAGCAAGAGAAAGACAGGTGAACGAGGAGAGGGATGGCAGACCAGAACATGCAGATGCTGCGCTCGGCGCTGGAGCAGACGCTCTCACCCGTGGGCGAAACGCGCAAGAGCGCCGAGACGTTCCTCGCGACGCTCGCGACGCAGCCCAACTACGTACTGCTGCTGCTCCAGGTACTCGAGAACGGCGCGGAGCAGCACTCGATCCGCCTCTCGGCCGCGCTCGTGTTCAAGAACTTTATCAAGAACAACTGGGACCCGGAGAAGCAGGGCTGCGTGCCGCTGAACGAGAAGAACGTGGTGAAGGAGCACCTCGTGGAGCTTATGTGCCGCATGCCCGAGTCGATCCAGAAGCAGCTGATTGAAGCACTCACGACGATCGGCGAGTACGATTTCCCAAGCAACTGGGAGAACTTGCTGCCGCAACTCGTGCACAAGTTGCAGACCGAGCAGGACTGGCAGGTGCGCATCGGCGTGCTCATGACGGCGAACACGATCTTCAAACGCTTCCGCAACGTGTTCAAGTCCGACAGCCTCTTCCGCGAATTGAAGCACTGCTTAAAGTCGTTCCAGGTACGTATCTTCTACAATGGTCTGTTTGTTTGGATTGGTGAGTTAATCTCTAACGATGACTTCCCTCAATCAATGTATGTGCGTAGGAACCGCTTCTCCACTTCTACAAGGAAACGGGGGCTGCTCTTCGATCGCCTGGAGCCCAGAAGCAGGTGCAGATGCTGATGGCACTGCGTCTCATGAGCCGCATTTTCTACTCGCTCAACTGGCAGGACCTTCCAGAGTTCTTTGAGGACCACATCGCCGAGTGGATGGAGCAGTTTCTGTCCTACTTTGCGTACAACAACCCAGCGTTGATCGATGCGGACAATGAGGACGAGCCAGATCCGATTGATTTGCTGCTCGTCGCGATCGTGGAAAACGTCAACTTGTACGCTGAGAAGTACGACGAAGAGTTCAAGCCTTTCCTGCAGAAGTACACTGAAGTACGCGCCGCAACTGCTGCTGATTGCGATGGCAAAGTATAAGAATGATAGCGCAATACTAACCTGGTTCGTATATGTATATTTTCTTGCTGTTCTTGTAGGTGATCTGGCACCTTCTTGCTAAGCGCATCACGCTCTACTCAAAGCACGACGAGCTCGCTGCGAAATGCTTAAAGTTCCTCACTTCCGTGGCGTCCCGAAGCTTTAACCGCTCGCTGTTTGAGTCTCCTCAAGTGCTGGCCGAATTGTGTGGCATTGTCGTGACGAACCTGCAATTGCGATCGTCTGACGAGGAGCTGTTTGAAGACAATCCGATGGATTACATCCGTCGCGACATTGAAGGATCAGATGGCGATAGCAGAAGAAGCGCCGCTCGTGATTTGATTCGTGGTCTCCTCAGTGTGTTCAACGAAACAGTGACGCAGATCTGTATGGGCACCATCCAGTCGCACTTGCAGCAGTACAAGGCCGATCCTGCCAGCAACTGGGCGTTGAAGGATGTCTCGGTACGTGACGGGGACTTGACTTTCGCGTTGAGGATATTTTGATGATGGATCTAACCTCTTGTTTTGTGTGTTTATGTTGATCAGATCAACTTGGTTATCGCGCTTTCAGCCCTGAAGCAATCCCGCTTGAGAGGTGTCTCTGAGATCAACCCGCGCGTGCCGCTGATGGATTTCTTCTTGGTAGAAGTGCTGCCTGAGCTCTCCAACACGAACCAAGCGTCTCTGATCCTGAAGGCGGATGCGATCAAGTTCGTGTCGACATTCCGCAGTCAGCTGACCGTGAAGATAATGGACCAGCTTTTCCCACTGCTGCTGAACTGCATGGATCCTTCCCAGTTCGTGGTGCACACGTACGCTGCGGCATGCATCGAGCGACTGCTGACCGTGAAGGACAACAACGGTACTCTGCGCTTCTCCAGAGAGCGCTTGTCGCCGTACTTGGGCAAGCTTCTCCAACACGTGTTCAACATTCTCGAGCAGCCAAACTACCCTGAGAACGACTACTTGATGAAAGTGGTCATGCGCGTGATGAACGTTGCCAAGGAAGACATCCTGCCGCTGACAAACATCGCGGTTGAGAAGCTCACAAGCATCTTGAACCGTATTTGCGCGAACCCGAGCAACCCGTCGTTTAGTCACTTCCTATTCGAGTCGTTGTCTGTGCTCATTCTGAATGTCTGCAAGGCAAGCCCAGAGGCCACGGAGCGCTTCGAGGAGTTGCTGTTCCCACCTTTCCAGAAGGTCTTGGCGAACGACGTGGAAGCGCTTTCTCCGTACGTGTACCAAGTTCTCGCCCAGATGCTCGACCTGCGACCAAGTGGCGTCTCGCCAGCGTACATGAGTATGTTCCCAGTGCTGCTGACTCCAGCGTTGTGGGACCGCGTCAGTAACGTGCCAGCAATCGTGAAGCTGATTGAGGTATAGTCTATGCTTATCTATCGGATTGTAATCCTCTTCTTCGATCAAACTGTCTGACATGTTTATGCTTGCTTGTGAACAGGCTTACATGCGCAAGGCTCCAGGCGACGTCGCGCAATCTGTGCCGGGCATTTTGGGTGTTTTCCAAAAGCTCATTTCGTCGCGCACGACTGAAGCGTTTGGTTTCTCACTGCTCCGCGGGCTCTTTGGATACATGCCATTCACATCCTACTCCAATTTCCTGAATGAGATCATCAAAATCCTCATGATTCGACTGCAGTCGAGAATGAGCGGTCGCAATGCCGCCGGGTATGCGAAGGACCTCATCTACACGGTGTCGATTTTGATTGGCAAGCTTGGTCCAGATGCGTTGCTGAGTGCGCTGGAAGCGCTTCAGAGCGGGTAAGTTGATTTGTTGTGTGTTTGACTCTCTCATATATTGTGAAGCTAACGGATCGTATTTTTGTTTTTGTTTCGTATCATAGCATGTCGACCATGTTCTTGCGATCGGTGTGGCTGGAGCACGTCATTCGTGCCCGTGGCGCTGTAGAGCGAAAAGTGTGCGTGATCGGACTGACTCGTCTGATGTGCGAGTCAGAGTTGTGTGCATCTCAGCTTGATTTGTGGAAAGACGCTCTCATTGTCGCCATGAAGATTCTGGAAGAAGGCGATGATGGCTCCGCTGCCGTGAAGGACGAAGATGAATCGTTGCTCGAGTTGGAGCAAACTGGGTACGAAGCCGGGTACTCGAAGCTGTACTTTGCGAATGTCGTATCTCTCGACGCGTTGGCGGAGTACCCACCTGCGAAGCGCTACTTGACGGAGTCTATCGCCAAGCTTTCCGCTTCAAGACCTGGAGTGGTAAGTGAACGATGTTTATGCTCTGTCGTTGCTTGCTGCCTTTGGTGCTCTATCATGATACTAACGAGACGCTTCTGTTTATGATGCTTTTAGTATTCGGCATTTGCGCAATCGAGCCTGCCTTCCCCCGTGCTGACCACGCTGAGCAGTTACTTTGCTCAGTTCAACGTCCAATTCCAGTAAGCAGCTGACAACAAATGAAATGGGGCAGAGAGACGAATGCAGTCAGTCAGTCAGTCCCCACGAATTACCGTGATGCTCAGATTGAGGGTACGTAGGAGGACACAAGTGGGAAAAGAGTGCTGTGATAATGATGATGAAGAAGAAAAAAGAATCTATTGCTTTCAGGAAAGAAGGAAAGGCAGCCAAATGAATATCGAGTCAATCAGTCCATGCACCGAGGAACGGCTCGGTCATCGCCCCCGCTGTGATCTCTCTCTCTCTATTGAGGTGCGTTGTACATATCGATGGTCTCGTCGGACATTGGACTGGACATAGTACGGCTGAACGGTGCCATGCCCATGTTCTTGGCTTGCATGCGGGCGTCATTTCGCTCCGCGGACAGGCGGTCAAAGTACGCTTGGTCGACGTCGTTTGTGACATACAAACCGTTGAAGCACGACGAGTCGAACTCCTGAAGCGTGTCGTTCTCCTGTCGCACGCTGTCTTCAAGGTCTTTCAGGTCCTGGAAGATCACCCACTCGCAGCCGATCTCCTTCGCAATCTCGTCTTCCGTGCGGTTGAACGCAATCAGCTCCTCACGAGTGGGCATGTCGATGCCGTACACGTTCGGGTGGCGGATCGCAGGCGCGGCGGACGCAAAGTACACCGCCTTGGCGCCGTTCTCGCGGGCGATCTGCACGATTTGGCGAGACGTCGTGCCGCGCACGATCGAGTCGTCGACGAGGAGCACGACCTTGTCCTGGAATTCGGAGCGGATGGCGTTCAATTTCATGCGCACGGTCTTCTTTCTCGCGACCTGGCCAGGCATGATGAACGTACGCGCGATGTAGCGGTTCTTGACGAAACCTTCACGGTACGGGATGTTGAGGCGTCTCGACGCCTCCAGCGCGGACGTTCGGCTTGTGTCCGGAATTGGGATGACGACATCAATGCCGTGGTCCGGGCGGTCGCGCAGGATCTTGTCCGCGAGCTTCGAGCCCATGTTGCGGCGCGCTTGGTACACCGACACACCGTCGATGAACGAGTCTGGACGCGCGAAGTACACGTGCTCAAAGATGCACGGGGTGAGCTTCGCTTGTGGGAACACCATGCGCGTGAACAGCTCGCCACCTTGTTTGATGAGGATGGCCTCACCCGGCGCGACGTCACGCTGCAACTGGAACTCGAGCGTGTCAATGGCAACGCTCTCCGAGGCGATCGCAAAGTCCGTGCCGTAGTGGCTCTTTCTCGAGCCGAACACGAGCGGGCGGATGCCGTTCGGGTCGCGGAACGCGAGGATACCGAAGCCGTTGATGATGGCCACGGCAGTGTACCCGCCGCGGCATCGCTTGAAGAGACCCGTGACGGCGTCGAAGATCATGTCCACGTCCAGCTGCTTGTCCACGCGCTTGAGGAGCTCGTCCGCCAAGATGTTGAGCAGCACTTCCGAGTCCTATAATATCATAGCCCAATGCAGAACACAAGCAGCGTGTCAGAACATCAGACCTCCATGTTGAAGTGCAAGCAGTCAATGCACAATAAACTCACCGAGTCCGTGTTGACGTGACGGAAGTTGGTGTTCGCGAGCTGCTCCGTGAGCTCATGCGAGTTGGTCAAGTTGCCGTTGTGCGCAAGCGCAACGCCGTACGGTGAGTTGGTGTAGAAAGGCTGCGCCTCTGAGCTGCTCGAGGAGCCCGCGGTCGGGTAGCGGCAGTGGCCAATGCCCATCGATCCGCGGAGCCCGACCATGTGGTTCTGCTTGAACACGTCGCGCACGAGGCCATTGTCCTTGCGCAGGTACAGGCGCTTCTTCTCGCAGGTCATGATACCAGCCGCATCTGTACACGTTTCACATCCAAACAGCAATCTCATGAGCATCTACATGACTGTATATCGCCAGCCACTCGACTGATTCGAATTCGATTGGCGCGCGCTGCGCGTACCTTGTCCGCGGTGCTGCAGCACCGTGAGGCCGTCGTAGAGCCCCTGGTTGCAGTGCTCGTGCTGGTTGGCGAGCAAGATGGCGATGATTCCACACATGGCAAAGACGGACTTTGGGGGAGCGAGCGAAGGAGAGCAGGCAGGCGACGGTGCGAAGGGAAGAGAGCGAATGGTGTCCGCGAGCGGCGGGCGGCACTTCGACACCACCACCACTGCAACGTCAGGCAAGAAAAGGCCACCACCACGCCTCTCACGCGCAAAAAACCTTGACAAACACGCTAAAAAACCTCGGGGGATGTTGAAACGACCCACACGATCTCAGATAAAGTATTGTGATGTACGAATAAAGTATCGAGCGCTGGTTGAAGTTGGTATTGAAAGCGGTGAGCCTGTTAGCAAGTACATATTTAAATGAAATAAAACTGTAGCGCACCAGTTGGTGGTTCACGGATCCTGAACTGCTAAAGTGCCCATCCCACATCTATTTTACGCTTTATAGCCAATCAGAAATGCATTTCAGATTCATGGCAGTCACTGATTGGCTGAATCCTTGCCAAAGCAACTTCAAAAATCTCATCATCCTCCACCCAACAAAAAAAAGCAAACGAAGACCGTCAGTAGGACCTCCCTGTATGCAAACCTCCTACTTGCATATTAGTGTTCCTGCATAACCATTAATCTCTCCCAACTTGGTTCCTAATACGACGCGTGAAGTTATACACAAACCAGCTTCGTGCATAGCCAAAAATCACAGGTATGCATTTGAAAATTGCCTGGTCTTCGTACAAAACCAAAATGCTTCAAGAGAGAAAGTACTCTCCTTTAATCATTTGATATTTGTTCCTGAAAAAGCATTGAGTTTGAGTATGGAAAGTGCACAATCATGGACATTTGTTTTAAGAATGAAGAGTCCAACCTTGATTTGCAGTTCAGAGCACATTTGTTTAACTTATCCAGAAGTGTAAACTTGTTCTACAGTGCGAGAGGAGATCGAAGTGCAAAGTCGCGGATCGGTTTCATGGATGTGAAACATGCCAGCAGCTTGACAGGGGACGTGATCAAGGCCGTGACGGCGATATTCTATGACAAACTGAGCATCCCAGAAGACGAGAGGATCGGGCTTTTGAATAGCTGGCTCAACAAGCTCGAGCAGCGCCAAGGCTACACTTCAGCGATTCCACGGTGAAGCTGCTTCTGCTCCACTCGACGCGTGGAACGCCGATGAAATCTCGTCCTTTTATGCGTTTAACATGTACCAGAGTGTTTCGCAAACTTTCCTCTGCCTCCGTCAATTCAATTCAACTATGCATAGTGTATTTTTGTATTGAGTTTATAGCAGGGATTTCTATTCATGCATGAATACCTTCCCGCATACCAAATATAGGGGAACGGGGTCTACATATAGAGAGGTTTTACTGTATTGAAGTGGCTCTGTGCGGGACAAAACAGGACAACGATTGCGTGACCATATAGTTCACAATTGGTCATCTTAAGTACGAAATCGTATCTACCCGAAAATGTCCGTCGAACTTGAAGCGGTGCGTGCGGAATTCACTTTTCGCTCGGAAAATGCGGGCTTGGCAATCGCGCCACGTTTGATGCGAACATGAGCGCCTTGCCGTCGTCCGTCACTGCTCTGTCGCCACGCCGCACGGGTCATACGCCCTCAGCAGGAGGCTCTTCAGGTGCTACTCCGACCGATGTTGCTGGTGTCAGCGTGGCACGTGCGCGTTGGTGCAAGCTCCGAGCAGCATTGACGGTTCTGCGCTCGCTGCGAGACAGGAAACCCAGCGATAGAAGCAGCAACAAAGGAGGTGGTAATGTTGGGAAAACAGTTGGTTCGTCCAGTCTGGGTCTACAACAGAACGCGCAGCCCTCGAAATCCAAGCTGCTCTTTTCTGACCCACAGAAGCAACGACAACCAGGATACGGAGTGAAGCAGAACGATGTGCGCTTAGTGGCGATTCAGATGGAGGCGTGGCTTGCCAAGAAGCGCGACTTGTTCCAACGAGTTATCAATAAACCGTACGTTCATTTTGTGTGCTGCCAGCAAAAGAGTGTGTTCTGATTACTGGTGCCGTTGCTGAACTATATCTCAAACATGTCGATAGGATCCAAAATCGCTCGGATGTCGACATCAAACTCCTTGTAAGTCTGTCCGGTAAATACTCTCGCAAGACATCAGTGTGTATGCTATGCCCACACTGAAAACTTATCTGCATGTTACTGCTGCATTAGGCGGACTACATCCGCCAAGCCAGGTTCTTCAGTGATCTTTCGTCTGCGTCAACTGACGGTGCGGTGCATGCATTGCCCTTGTGACTTCCCGCAAATTGCACTTCACACTTGCTATCAAGCTAACAACGCCTTCTATACATTTATGCGCGTTATTTTGCAGAACTGGCGCGAGCTCTCCACTTCCAAACTTTCTGTGACGGCGAAGTGCTCTTCCATCAGGGTGACTCCATCCTCGACACGAGTGGACGATTTCTGGTGGTCCAAGGCTCATTGTTTGTCTACAGAAATCTGGAGTACGCTCGGCGAGCTCACAATGGCGAAGGATACATGCAGTGGTTTCTCGCAACGAATACTGGGGTTTCTGGTGATGCTGTGAGGTATGGTGACTGTATTGGCACCTGCAGCATTGGCGATACGTGTGGAGATGTGAGTTTGAAATCAATACCGAGCGATGCCGGGACATACATAGATTGAATTACAACGCACGTTTGTGTATGGATAGGACGCGTGGAGTGGTCCGATCTTCCGCGAAACTACGGTGATCTCGCAAGCACAAACAAGTAATGTGGCTGTATGACTTCTCTCCCACCTAGGATCAGAAGCTGACATTTGAATGGCTGCCTGACTGATTTTACAATGTACACGCTTGGGAAATAGTCGTCGCGTACATCACTCAAACATCGTTCAGAAGAGTTCAGCGGTACAACGTCAACTTCGACACATCCCTGTTAGCTGCTGTCAGCTCGACATTTTATCCGTCGAAGGCAACTCGAGTGGGCATGCGATCAACTTTCGTGGCAACATGCAAGCTGAGTGAAGCAGTTCTTGGCGACAAAGTGCGGTACAGCCATCTCCAGCGGTTCTTCGGTCAGTTTTCCTGCTTTCGCGCGCTTCCTCTCCTTTTCAGAGCTGAATTAATGCGGAAAGTCGAGTCTCGAGTTTTCAGAAGTGACGAGGTGTTATGTCATGCGAGCGATACGACGAGCCCGAAGTTCTTCATGGTCTTATCCGGAAAAGTGTGCCTGCACTACTCGGATCCTTTCGAAGCCGCGCAATTGCAGAGCTATGAAGACAAGAACTACGCATTGAACCCACCCACGACAAAGAGAAAGACGAATCTCATGTGGGACAAATGCTTAGAAGAGTGTGAGGTGCCGAAAGAAGTAGCAGCACGCTCGCCACACTCTGCGTCTAGACATATTTGCACACTGGTGGCAGGGGATACGTTTGGAGACGTTGGGATGCGCGAAAGACGGCTGCTCCAAGGCGCCACTCTCTTCAACCCGATCACAGCCAGAGCGTCATGCTCAGTGCTCGCGCTTTCGTATGATGATTATAACGCTACATTAGCGCGATACCTCAAAGCCACAGAGTTTACCGAAGACGTTGCGCACGCCATTTTGAGTGATACTCTGCCTCAAGATCGCTCGTGCGAGCAAGTCGGCTACCTATGGGCGTATTTGACTCGCAAATGTCAAGCGAGGGTGTTCTTCAATCAGCTGCCGCTGCACACGCTCAATAAGATTTGTCTACACGCGCACCTCGAGAAATACGTCGTTGGTGACGATATCACTGACTTCATCCAGAATGAAGACGAAGATGTGAGCTCCATGCGTGTTGTTCTCAACGGGTATGTGTGCACATTTAAGAAAAGCAGTCGGCACTCTTCGAACCAACACAGCACAAGTTCACAGTCTACAAGCGACACACCCACCATCCCGGCTCTCGTTCCCAAGCCTGCCGCTCTCCATCGTTTGCAGTCGAGATTGATTCGGGGCAACACGCGACTTCTCGACGGTCTGCATGCAGCCAGCACAGCAGGCCGAGGAGGATTTGATAGAGTCAAACAGTTTCCAGTTGGTACAGCGAACGATGAAGTGCACACCGTGGATCCTGTCAGTATTCTCCCTCACGGAGCGGCTTTTGGGCAACATCAGATATTCACAAGTTCGAAAAGCCCGTATTCGTACGCAGCGTATTCTGCAGGACCTCCTCCGTCAGCTGGAGTTGCGCCAGTGCCGCTGCATCAGAACACTGTCGGCAAATCGAGTAGCTCGGGCGGCGCTGTCCATGTGCTGAGTATACCCGCCCGCTTTGTGAAGATATGTTTTACTGCAATCGACGAGTTCATTGTCTACAATCCGGTGCGAATCTTCAAGAGAATAGCAAACTCCATGGAGGCATCAGCTAAATCATCAGGTGCGCTTTCGAATGCGCTTTATGGGCTCAACTTTGACCGACTGCTCTTCCTGAGTCCGTGCTTCAGCGGAATTCCACGGACAAGACTTAGCGCCGCTGTTGCGAGCATCGATTTGGTGCACGTACCAGCACGACGAATCATTTACGACACTGGGGAACCGGCGAAAGGGGTGAATTTTCTCGTGTTGAGCGGACATGTGCGCATTTTTACAGTGTATGCATCCAAGAATCACCAGGTGCAACAGAAGCTGCCTGTGAGCACAGAGGAGAAGCGGCTGCCAAAGTTGCTGCGGAAGGTGTCGCAAAATCTCTCAGCAACACACGCTGCACTTGAGAAGCAATCGTCATTACCGTTTCTTCAGTGTCCATTTGATCGATACGCTGGTGATCACATCTTTCTGAGAGACTACGATCGTACTCTCGAATTGGGTATCGGAGATTGTTTCGGACGACAGGTTGGCGGTGGAGATGCTTCAGATCGGCCTGCGAGCAAACGATTTTGTGTCAACATGACAAACAAAGCGAGCAATATTCAGCAGCAACAGGTGTCCTCTAGCGGCGAATCGGCGGTAACGATGTCGGAATGCCTGATTGGCTCATTACCGCTGAAGAGGCTTTCGAATGCAGTGTGGATGCTCGACTCCAAGGAGAAGCGAGAGCTCATTGGACTGATCCAGATGCGCGAGGAACTCGAGAGCACTTTTGAAGGGATGACACCATCGACTGACTTTAACAACCTTGCAACGTCATTCAAGATCATTGAGAGAATGCGCCTTGGGAATCATTTGACGACCGCTCAGCGGGTGGGTGTGGTAAACTCTCTTCGGTATTGCAGGATCAAAGCCGGCGATACAGGTATATTTGCACTCTCTCGCTATGTGTGTTTGTTTACCTGAGTAATAACTCTGTTCGTTTGCTGATGATAACCATTTCTGGCACCCTCATGCTTTGAAAACAGTCTACAAGCAAGGAGAAGACAGTCTAGCGCTGTACATCATTTTAGTAGGGAAAATTCGACTGTGAGTGAGAAAATCCGCGAGTGCTCTTTACTGTGTGACGTTGGCACGCTGGCTAATCATGTTGATGATTTACGCAGGTTCTCTCGAGCGAAAGAACAGCACACGCTGCTACAGCAAAGAACGCCATCAGGCATGACATTGCCTGAGGATTGGCTTGTGGATCTGTTTGAGGGTGACGTATTTGGCGAAGAAGTCATCTTTGACGGATGCATTGGATCGCTCAGACTTACAACGGCAATCGCAGCCTCAACAATTGGTACTGAGGATGTCGAGCTTTTGTATTTGACTCGCCAGCAGTATGAAGAGATTAGTGCTCCACATCTGCAGGTAGGAAAGCTGGGGAAGCATCGTTTGGGGATCACCAACATTGACAAGTATTCACAGCAACTCCTTGGGCTGGGAAAGCAAACCATGTAAGTCTTGCATGGAAATTGGTGTTTGCATGTATTTACTATTCGACCAGCTAACTTGTTGAACTTTATCTCAGTTCAAGTCGAGAACGATGGAAAATCGCGATCAGTCACGTCATCCAAGGCAGAGCAAAGCGCTCGCGCTGGCACTCGGTATTACTAAACGCGAAACGGCATCGCGTCGAGCTGATGTTTGATCTTCTGCATGAACTTCCGGTTCTAGCCGAAGCTCCAAAAGTACAAGTGTTAACTCTTTGCGCCTCTGCGACGCTCCAGACGTACACGCAAGACTCAATCGTCTTTGCAAAGGGGGATAGTGTGGCAGACCAGTGCTTTTTTGTGCTCACTGGCACAGTGGTTCTTCAGCAGTTTTGCTCAGGAACAACGTACAACTCAGCGATCTCTGGGGTATCGCCACTTACGCTTAGTTCGCCAGCTCAAGAAATATCCACGCAGAAAGTGACAGTGCAGACGATGAAAGCCGGCGACGTATTTGGCGATTTCGAGCTTCTCGTGGGTAAACAAGAGCGACAGATCCATGCAGCGACCTGCAACTCCATGACAAAGCTCATCATAATGCCGCGAGAAGACTTTCTCGCGTACTGGCCACGGCGTGCACGACTTGAAGCCAAGCTGCTCGCGATCAGGAACGCTTTCTATGGAGTACACAATCTCGATTTCGATTATTTATGCTCGCTGTACTATGCGATGCAAGAGAAAGCGTTCAATCGAAATGAAGGTACGCCCAGAATCTCTTCTTTCTTTTGGGATAAAACTGTCTCTTACAAAGTCTATCTGTTTGCAACCTAGTGATGTCGGGGTCTTCCAGTCAAGGCGGCTACTTGTACATCATCGAGAATGGGTTCTCAATCGTTCATGATCGCGTAACGCTGCAGAAGCGATCAGAGAAAATAACTGAGATGAGTCAGTCTCCATTTCGACTTGCGGTCGACACGCGGGTGGCGTCGCTCGGTCCTGGTTCGATACTTTACACGGAGAAAAGAGAGGGTCACGTTGGTGAAAGTAGCAGCAGAAAAGCTTCATCAAAATCGCAAACAACAAGTGCAGCCAACAGTCCCTCAGCTGAGTGTGAGAAAGAGTACGTGACGGCGGATTCACCCGTCGTTCACACTTTCTCCCTCCAGCTTTTCCCGCGCAAGTACGCAAATCAAGTAAACCGAAGTGCTGAGCTTTTCGCTGCTGTTGTGTTAGGAAAGCATGGGCTGCAAGCGATTAAGAAGCATATCAACGAGCACCGGTCGTGGCGAACAGACAACACAGTCTACACAAGTCGAGCAGCGGAGTCGTCACTGCCGAGAGAAGGCGCACCTTCTTTGAAAAACAACAAAATGAAACTCAAGCTCCAGACAGCACCAAATGCCATCTCTAACTCGCATTCTATGGACCTCGCACAGTTTTTGAAAGATCGAGAGCTAGGGAGGCCAGAACCTCAATCATCGCAGTCGGGGTATCACACACGGACTGACAAAGTGATCTCGAACCAGCTTGGTCCAAGAGCACACGCACAGATCAGTGAGCAGGTGTCTCCATGCAAGGTGCATGTTCCACTCGGATCTTTTGGTAACCCACAACAAATCAACGAGAGCAAAGTGTTTTCGTTTCCAGCACTCAGTTGTTCGTCAAAGGAGACCGAACCGGGAAGCTTACCACAACTGGTGGGCCCTCCGCCAACACTGTCAAGCAAGGGATCTACTGCACCCACAAGTTTAAGTCTGAGCGAACAACTGAAGAGGGAAGAGCTCGTGCTCGAAGCACTCTCGAATCCATCCAAAATGGTAGCTGGGAGGAACACGCTAGAATTCGAGAAGCAGCAGCGGCGACGGCACGGTCGACCACCACCGAAGATTGTTGAAAATCGAGGAATGTTCATCGATGAACACGCGTTCACTCCTGTCATAAACCTGAAGCAAGAGCACGACAGGAAGAAAAGTGGGCTTTGCCGACGGTTGCTGCATCTAAAATGACAAGCACTTTCTGAAATCTGTCCGCCCTATATACAACTAGGGGAGGTAGTACAGAGAAAGTTGTGGAGCTCGAGTGGTGTTGCATGTACTCTTAATCTGAGCTAACGCTACTTTTGGTGCTCACTTCCAGCGCTCACGTTCTCCAAAAGCACCACCTAGCACAAGCAGCAGTTCCTAATACACATGGATCTGAGGTGACGCATTGACTGACAAATGAGCTGAGGAGACTCTTCACAAGTACCACCGGGTTCCCTCGGGAAATCGAGAAGTGTTGAATGAACGCGAACGTGACTCGAGACAATCGTGGATTGTGCCGTTTCTCCAAACTTCTTTCGACCTTAATGGTATGTGCAGGTGGGTAGTTGGCGTTTTGCGATGGGCTCATTGTGATAGAGTGGCGTTCAAATGCATTGACAAACGCATCTTCAGCTGTTGTCTATTCGCTTGCATTCATCGAAGTTAGCTGAAAGCTCACATCACATGTCGTGCTGATATTAAACGCTTCAGTGTTACCTGCAGAGAATTCAGTCGTGTCGACACTGTGATGTATACAGTATATCGTTAAAGAAGAATTGTAACGGATGGGAGGCTTCTAGTATTTCAGCCAATGACACATGCCAAATTATGTCCTTTCGTGGCGAAAAAAGTGCAAGTTATTGCGTAACCAGAACCATTCGTAACGACCAACTTCAGATTCTTGCGACAAGCCCGGCGATCGCCCAGCAGCTCCATCCAGCAGCTCCGTCCAGCAGCAGCAAGAGCAGAAGAGCTCTTCAGGATCTTCCTTCTCGCCTCCAATTCACCAGCAACAGCCGCAGATCATGGTGCAGGTCCGCTCGCTGCCGCTGCAGATCGCCGTCGTTACTGTGCGTGACCTCGTGGAGGAACTGCGAACCGCCGCGCCGTCCTCCACTGCGGCTGCGTTGGCGCGACAGAGCGTCCAGACGCTCACGGCGTCCGCGTTCGGACGTTGCGTGCTTGGACTCGGTAAGCGTTCGCCCTAATGTTTGCTGAATGGTGCGTTGTTTGCCTTTTTTGCTCTGACACTGTGAGTTGTGATGATAGCGGGCTTCCTGGAGTACGTCGATGAGAAGATGCGGGCGTTCGTCAAGGAGTCGGAACCATCGGACGAGAGCGTGAACGAGATGAGCGAGGTGCGTTGATCGCTTGAAGATACTCAATTTATCTTTCAAATCGATCCACTAACAGATGTGAATGGTGCTGCTGCTGTGGACCGCAGTTGCTGCTTCTGTTTGCTGCTGCTCTTGATGACGAAGACAATGCGACGTTCATTGGTGCGTCTGCCCATTCTCATTCTCATTGAAATACTTGAAACAATCCCATCTCACGGCGGACGTGCTACTCTTTCTCTCATTACTGTAACAGCTCGCATTGGCTCGCACCCACTGCTTGTGCGCCTCATGGAGCACGAAGACGAATTGATCCAAGAGGTACGGATCACTAAACGACTCGTAAATCGCTGGCGAACGCTCGTTCAACACCAAAGCTCACTCTCCCTATCTATTTCTACAGGCTGCTGCGACGGTTGTCTCCAGCTGCACGTCCACTACCACTGGCATCAGCTTCCCTCACAGAGCTCGCCAGTTGGGCTCGGTGGAGCGCCTGTCCCCTCTCGCCGTGCCACTCCCGCTTGATCCACGAGACGGTGACAAAGAGAACATCATGTCGGTGCTCATCCGCCAGGTACCAACGCGTATGACAGGTCAGCCCAAGACAGGATACTTGCTTTGGGGCGCGGCATACGTGCTCGCTCGTTGGGTGCACGTGCATCGCGAGCTCTTCTACGACAAGAGCGTGCTCGAAGTCGGCAGCGGTCTCGGTCTTGGCGGCATCACGGCGGCACGATATGCCCAGCGAACAATCTTGACCGACTACCAGGACGATACCTGCCGGGCGTTGGAGTACAACGTGCAACTCAACGCTGGCTTCATCCACGAATTTGATATCAACGCGAGCAAGCCGCCGGTGTTGGTCGAGCACCTGGACTGGGATAACATGGACACGATTAAGCCCGAGCAAAAGATGGACGTGATCATCGCGTGCGACATCATCTGCGAGCCGAGCACCGCCGAGGGCTTTCTGCGCGTTGTGCGCAACCGACTCACAAAATCGGGCGTCGCGTACTTGATGAACGCCGACAGTCATAGCCGCTTTGGGGTGCTGCACCTTCACGAGCTGCTCGCCAACGCCACGGACCTCACGTCCTCGATCACGCCCGTGCACGAGCTCCCCGAGGGAAAGCTGCTGCTGGAGACAGTGGCGGACGCGCAAGAGCTCTCGTACGAGTACTACGAAATCCGCTTGGCATAGAGTTATTGCATCGTTTGCATTTCATTCATACAGGTTACACATTTTAGAGCATTTGTTTTCCAAACATGGGTACATTTTCTTGTACTGTATCGGGTTATGGCTACACTTTGGTTGGCTGGGAAGCGCTTTGTTCTTTTAGAGGAAGATATTGTACACCGCTGGCTCCGTGCATCGGAAATCGTCGGGAAAGCTCTCGGCGTTTGGGTTGAAGTTGCCGACGCCGCTGTTCGAGCACGAGCACCGCCCGGCGCCGCAGCGGTTGGACTTGGCGCGCTGCAGCCGTGCCTCGAGCGTCTGGTACGTCTGCGACGCAAGCGGACACGCGTACGGCGCCTTGGCGACTTTCTTGCGCCACTTGAAGCTCACCTCGCACGTGCGCTGCTGGTCCTTGGTCAGCGTGCACGAGTCGCACGAGCGGCAGACGCGGTCCACGCCATTGGCGCACGGAGACGCCTCGTACTCGTCGCGCGTGCATTTCGTGCAGCTCGCGCACACGCGGTCGGTGGTTGGTGTGCACTGCACAGATGCGAATTGGCCCCCCCGGCACTCGGTGCATGCTGTTGGCACGCACATACATCCAAGACAGATTGTCATACAGGCAAAGAACAGAGTTAGACAAAGCGTCACGAGACCTAGGTCATAGCCGGCAAGTTATGAAAGGAACGTGTACGCACGATAGCAGACGGTGTCCTGCATCGCGGTGCACGCTGAGAGCGCGAACGAGTTCGTTGGGCAGATCGTGCACGCGCTGCACATGCGGTCCTTCACGTCCGAGCACGAGGCTGAGAGAAACGTTCCGGCCGCACAGGGTGTCGTACAATCCGCCGCTGCAGCTTGGAGAAGAGGCAAACTGGGGGCTTCAATGGGTTGCACGGCGTTCGGCGGGACCGCAAAGTCCAAGACGAAGTCCTTCGAGATGGAGAGGAAAGTCGACGCTCGTTGAAGTCCAATTTGACCATTGCCCACGGTCTTGAGCGCATTGACGTCCGCACCGCTCAGTTGTAGAGTGAGGTACGTGCCGTCGACTGGGAGCTTGTTACCGTCCAGTAGCAGCGCGCCGCTCATCGGATCAGGCTGCGGACTGAAGATCTGGGTCGTGGTCGCTGAGAGTCGATATAAATTGACGGCGACCGCCGAGTTGGAGAGCGTGAGTGCATCGATGCGCACTGTGGAGCGGTCGACTGGCTTCGAGAAGTGCAGTTTGAGCAGCTGCAGCGACAGATCCAGAGTAAAGCTCAGCAGCGTGGGGGCTACGGTGTCGCCCACAAAGCCTCTGACTGGGAGTGCTTGAAGCATGGGATCAAGCAAACGATTCGCGCATTCGCTGGAGCCTGGACTCGTACAGCTTTCCAGCGAATACTGAAAGAGTCCGCGCTCAACCACACTGAGGAACACGTTGTTGGTGCTGGTCGCAATTCCAGGGAGCACCTTGAGCGCGTTGATCTCGCTTATGCTGATATCCAGTACAACCAACATGCCGTCGGTACTCGTGGTCGTGGTTTGGCGAGACAACTGGAGCGCTTGTGTAATGCCTGGACGCAGCGTTTGCTCTGACTGGAGCCGGATCATGGACGCGTCCAAGGTCGCAGCAAGCACCGGGTAGCTCAATGTGAGCGAGAGCTTGCGGGTGTTCATCTCCAGGTCGAACGACACGATGTGCGGTGCCTGGCCCACCGCGTGCAGAATGATGTCGATTCGATGGCAGTTGCCCATTTCAACGTTCGTGACGGTGGCGATCTCGACTCCGAACGTGCGGACGCCCGTGTAAAACTGCTTGGGGTCCAGGATCTTGATCAGCACGCGCTTGTCCGCGCTGTCGCCATTCGCCCACGAGATTTTGCTCGCAGGGGTGTCGATCAGAATGGGCTCAAAGTCCACACCGGCGGTCGCTGTGGCCTCAAGTGTGTGCAGCGTGACGCTCGCTGGCCCCACCACGTTCTCAAAGTTGCGCTGCAGCAGGAGCTCAACGACCCCGGGCTTTGTGACCATCATGTTAGGACACTTGCTCAGCTCCGAGTTCAGCCGCGTGACGATCGGAAGGAAGCTCCGATCCGGGTACTTCAGCACACTGTCTAGGGGTTCAGACGAAGCAAAGTTCACGTCGCCCAGCAAAACGTTGCTCGGACCGGCAATGTCGACGTACGACTGACTCGCGTGGGGTCCGGAGAGAGTTGCTCCCGTGTTCGCTGTGAGCACGAGCACGAATCGCTTGCTATTGAGCCGCATGACCCCCGAGAGAGCCTCGACGATCACGAATTTGTTCTGGGAATCGCCTTCGCCCCACTGCACCACTTTCGAAAGTAGTTTGTAGTCCACACCGGCGAGCGCCGTGCCGTCGAGAGTCGAGAGCGTGACGGACGCCGCAGTGTCGCTGCCGTTGCGGCGCTGGAGCACCACCTGCGCGAAGCCGCCGTCCTGGACGCTGTATTTCTTGCTCGGGCAGTCGGGGAAGCACTCGGCCTCGAACTGCACTGAGCCCGAGTGGACTATAAGACAGCATCAAAAGACAGCCTTAGGCTTCAGAGATAGGTAGGTATACAGGAACCCTCCAATGCGATCTATACATTACCATCGTTTGGTCCCATGATGTGCACGATGACCTCGCCAATGGCTCCGATGGCCCCCACGCCAACCATCGCCGCCGCTTGCGATCCGTCCTCGGGTGCTTCAACGAGCTGCAGACGGACCCGAAAGCTCTCCATCTGCTCGTAGATGCCGTCATCAGGGATCGCCAACAGGATGTTCTGAATTTTTTGCCCGCCTCGGGTCCATCTCAGGACCGAGTCGGCAGGACTGAGCACCGAGAAGTCACTGTTGGTGACGCCAGAGCACGCGCTCTCGCAGACGATTTCAAAGCTGACCTGCGCCGCGGCCGTCGTGCCGTTCTCCCAGAGCACGGGGATCGCGAACGCCGAGTTGGCCGCAATCGCGGGGCTTAGGACTTCGCTTGCGTCCAGCGAGGCGTTCAGGAACCGGAAGCTTCCAGGAAGAACTAGGAACAGCAATATGATAAGGAGTTAAGACCAACGAACGCCTCCAATCTTTAGAGGATAGTTAGTTTAATAGTACAAACACTCACGGTTGGCAGGCGGCACGAGGACGACCTGTGTCACGTTCCGCTCGGGGTTGATCTGCGCGCCGCTCGCGTCGTGTAAGTAGAGCGTGAAGCTCTTGGGGCTCTCCTGCGGGAGGCCGTCGTTCAAGATCTTGACGTAGAGCTCCTTCTCGAGGTCGTCGCCGTCCTGCCACACGAGGCTGCGGTTGAAAAGCGCCTTGAAGTCCCGGCCCGCAACGGCATTCCCGCCTGCAGAGCCCAGCAAAGTGGACACGTACACTGCCACGCGGCCATCGATACCCAGGTGACGCTGGACTGTGTACCACAGGGTAATGTAAAGTGAGGACTTAGCGATGAACACATAACAAGGCTAAAGAGTAACAGGAAGCTAGAAAAACGGCCTTACCTGTGATGTAGGCGACGCCAAAATCCTCGGTGGTTGAGTACACGGGCTGCGTGAACTGGAATCGGCCCGGGGTCAGCGCATAAGCACATCCAAAGAGCGCCACCCACATGACTATGGCGATGGTGTGGAGCCTCACGCTCACGTTCCACGCGCGACTCGAGCGCGTGAGACTTCCAGACATCATTCACGCGCCGCTGACACGCCTGCTTTCTCTTTGAAATGACGCTTTTGGGAGAAACCGACGACGTTATGGCCAGAGTTGGCTCAACTCAACTGCAGCAACGCCAAGCAATCTGAGGGTAGATGCACTGGAACTTAAACTTGGCGAGCCTGAGCGCGACGTTTGATACGACAGTCCTGGCTGTCAATTCGTTAGACTCACAACGCTAAACCAATACGTGAACGCAATGGGGAAATCGTCAGTGGAGCACCAGATGCCTTCATCCCCTACTTCAGGCAGCAAGGACAGCGACAACAACAATGACAGCATGCCAACCGGAGCCCAGGACCCCCACTCGCTTTCGCTTACAGCCACCGCCACCACTTCGGTAGTCACGAATGCATCGCGTGAGGTCTTCCAGGGCCTCTTCACGGACTTGGGCAAGCAGGCGATGTCCATGGAAGCGATCCTACGGCGCATCTGCGGCAAAGTGGACTCGATGGAGACGTGGATGACCGAGATCTCCTTCGGCATGACCGAGCTCGACCTCAAG
This sequence comes from Pythium sp. MPC-2022a, assembly GCA_038050625.1. Lineage (NCBI taxonomy): Eukaryota > Oomycota > Peronosporomycetes > Pythiales > Pythiaceae > Pythium > Pythium sp. MPC-2022a. Next base: position 28,244 of record JALBZB010000015.1, read on the forward strand.
CTGCGCAACATCGCGCACAACATCGAGGGCACGGCCGCGAACGTGGACGATGAGGCCGCAAACGTGCATCGGTGGGTTGCGCCGCCGCCTCAGGACGACCACGCACAGGTGACCGCGACCGTCAAGAAGAAACTCGGGCCGAACAAAAAGGGCATGAAGGTGACGGGCATGGTCGCGTCCATCATCGACGCGCTGGATACACCCGCGGACGAGCGTGACAAAGCGCTTGACTCTCTTTCTTCAGCTTCTTTGGCTTCCTCTGCTGCTGCTGCGTTGGCGTCTGCTTCTGCTTCGGTCGTGGGGGTGGCAGCGGCGCACAAGAAGAAGACCTCGGTCGTGAACGCTGTGAAGAAAGCGCACAAGAAGAAGACCGGGCAGCATCACTCTGAGAAACTCAAGGGCAAAGAGGGGGAGAGTGGAGCTGACAAAGTGAAAGAGGAGCCATCTGACACCACTATTAGTGCTAATAAAGTTGATGTCCCCGAGGTGTCCAGGTCTGACAGCGAGACGCCTACCAAGCCTACGGTTCCTTCGCTGGCTGAGCAGAAGCACAAGGGTGATGATCAAGTGGAAGTGAAACAGGGAGGCACGGAGCAGAGTCTAGACTCGAACCGGTCTTCAGGGAGCGAAGCTGGAGCTGGAGGTGGCGGAGCAGCCATGAACAGAAGCGTTGATCAAAATTCTGAGGAGAAAGCTGAGCCGGTAGTTACTAAGGAGAAGCCCGACCAGCGAGCGTTGGAAGAGGCAGACAGCGACAAGTCTCAGAAGAGTGTGGAAGCTGCTGTGATTGAGAAAGAGCTTGGGCTAGAGAAAGCTGCTGAGCATGTGACGGAACCAGCGGTAGCTAATAAAGCTGACAGTGGGCAGCGTCAAACGACTGCTACCACCCACCAACCTTCAAGCCAACTCGAGAGTAGTAGCTCGTCTTCCGAATCCCAAGCACCATCAACAGAAGCTGAGATCAGCACTGCTCTGCCCGTGGAAGCTGCCACAACTCCACCAAATTCCGAGCCATTTTCACAAACTAACGAAGCGAACGCTGGGCAACACAGTGCCCTCAAACTTCAACCTATATCACCTCAGAGGGAGAGAGCATCGGCATCAGGCGGGTATCTGTCTTCGCCACCTCAGAACATGATTGAGTTACCTCGTTTCCAGTTAAGCAGCCCAATTCAACCAACAACCGCTGATGGCAAGGTGACGACACCCTCTGCTATTGCCCCGCAGCCTGAAAACTCGGGCCCTTCTTCAGCTCCTCTTGCAACGATCACGAAGAAGAAATCGTCCAAGAAGCAGATGGTGGACGCATCTTCAGAATCTGTTGCTCTTCTTGGAAAGAGCGACTCGCACAAAGCGATCAAAGCAGCATCCGAAGCGCTAGGAGTTGCTCACAGCGCCTCGAGTCAGCGCCGCAGCTCTAAAATGGTGTCTCGTAAATCCAAAACAGTACTGGTCGATGGTGATGATTCTGCGCATGTTGATGCCGGTGACACTCAGACGAATGCTGGTACTCCTCCTCCTTTGTTGGAAGACAGAGCTCCTGATGCAGAGGCTGTCGCAGATCAAATTCCTGGGAAGGCGAGCGAAGAGAAAAGCCAAGAACCTAAAGAAGACTCCGAGGAAGTGGAGGAAGACAGCTCCGAAGAAGGCTCAGGCTCCGATTCTTCTTCCTATGGTACTTCGGAAAGCGACAACCAGGATGAGGATGAAGATGAAGGAGACAACGCATCAGCGAAAGACGCGGCTCGCAAGATGAGCAAGATGCCCGGCACGATGACGCGCACGATCACGGCACTGAAGAAGCTCAAGAAAGCCAACATGCTCACGCCGGAAGAGGAGGAGGAGCTCAAGCAGCGCGCGCAGGAGAAATGGTTCAAGCTCAAGGGTCACGTGAAGGAGAAGAAAAAGAAGGACGTGGCCAACATCCTGCTAAAGCGCAAGAAAAACGTGTTCACAGTCTCGGCGCGCATCGAGCTGCTGGAAGAGAAGTCCAAGGTACTGGTTCGTTTTGATTGTCTTGATCATCTGGTGGAGTGCCCTCATGCGAACTCATCAACCCCTTGATTGTGTGCTGTTATTGCGATGCCTCTTCACCTTTCAGGAAGTCTACGCCTCGATCAAGCAGCTCAACAACGGTATCAAGACCAAAGTGGACGTCTCGGCGCACGACACACTGCGTCGTCAGGTGCATGATATCAACCAGAGTCTCCAGGCACTCGATGACCGACTCACCCACGGAGTGACACCCGCGATGGAGAAAATTCTGCAGCTGAGCAAAATGGTCGAGGGCGTTCGCACCTCTTTTTCCCAGCAGCTCCTGTTTGTGAACGACGATATCGCCACCACGAAGCTCAAGCTCGCGACTGCCGGCGGCGAGCACCGTAACCAACTGGAGTTCCTGAACCAGAGTTTCCAGCAGCAGGTCGCAAAACTGAGCGAGGAGCACGACGCAAAGCTGAAGAGCCTTCCGGACCACGCGACTGCGATCGAAGGACTGAAGCGCATGCTGCGCCGGAAAGCGGATCTCAAGTTGCTCAAAGAGCACGTTTTGTTATTGTTTGGTCTGTGCCGAAAGTTTTCTTTTGACGTATTGATAACCTGACCTTGTTTGCTTTATCGTCATGGTAGACTGGAGGCTCGACTGCTTGGGCAGGATGTCGAGTCCGAGGACTGTCTCGTCCGGTGCCTGTCCTGCCACAAGGAAGTCGTGAATACTACGAACGCAAACTCAGACGCGGATACTGCAGCATGTGACGCAGCGGACGACAGTGGGTCGCACTTGAGGAAAGTGAACCCGGGACCGTCATCCGGCAAAATCTACCGCTCAAATGTGCCCTTCAGTGCGCAGCTCATGGGGGCGTACGGTGTGTATTGAACCGCAGCTTTATCGCTCTTTGTACCTGGTGTTAATGCTGGGACGATGTTCTGGCCAATTTGACAGAGTCGATACCCGAGGACTCGACGCAACCTGCTGGAGACTCGTACTTCTCAGCAGCAGCACCTTCGCCGTCGGTCCCAAAGAGCGCTACCAGACGAGAAGAAATCAAAGCAGCTGCACCAATAAGGTTCCAGCGCCAGCCCACTCTTTCTTCGTTGATCTGCCGTCTTATGCGCGTTCGCAGATCCCTGACATTGCTTTGTTTTTTATGATGTTCTGGCTCAAAAAGCTCGATTCAGATCAAGGCGTCGCGAGCTGCCATGTTGTCTCCCGATCGTCCGATTAGCGCTCCCGCGGCAACTCTAAAGAAGAAAACGCCGACGTATCTGAAAGCCAAGGAGAAGCCATCAGCTACTGCCACTCCGCCGTCAAAGTAGCAAATGGCGCTATACATTTGCAATTTGAAGCTGAGATCTTCGTCGATCTATCTGTTTATTCATATTGAGCCGTAAACATTTGAGTGCTCTTGAATTTTTGCTTGCAATCCTTACTGGGCGACGTAAAGCGGCAATCCATAGCACACTGCGGCGTGTCCGTTCAGGTACTTGAGCTTACAAACTTGTCGTGCTTGGTGCAGCACACGCGCAAGGGGGACTCGCCCTTTTCTGCATCCTTCGTTATCGTCACCACTCAACAGCCACTTCTTCAGCACCTCGACACTCAGCTGGTCAATATCTTTGTCGGTGACGTCCCAGAGCATGGCGAGCACCGCAGGGCTCCCAGCGCGCAAGTACGAAAGCACAGCACCGTCGGGGCCGAAAATACCCTCATGCTCCAAGCGGCCGCTGCTGCATCCGAAGAGCAGCGCCGCACTGCATCCTCGCTTCAGCTCGAGGATTTTGTCGCGATGGATGTACTTTTCGCCAGATCCGTGTCCACAGTAAATAAACAGATCGGATCCCAATAAATAGTCTCTGCGCAGTGATCATCGGAGTCATATGAAAAAGACAAGTAAGTCGAACCAACTATCATGATGATAATAGACAGTAACCAGTAAAAAGCACGAACCTCATTTCGTCTTCGTCGGGCACTCTTCCAACGATGCCTCGCCAGCCAAACCTCTCTTTGCCGATGTTGAAGATCGGGCCAAGTTGGTTCTCAGTCGCCTTAAGATCACCAGCAGCGTTCAACAGAAAACTGATTCGCTCTCGACGAATGTCCGGAGAGACGGATTTCCTGCTAGTTACTGCCCGTTTACGAGTTTGAACGTCGCCAAACGTTTTCAAAATCAACTCGAGCGACGGCATTCGAGTTACGCTGTCGCAGCTATCCATCACATCCAGCCCTTCCCATGGTAGCTCTTGTAATCGGTGATCGAGAACGAGAATCGTCGAGCTTTTCACTTTGGATCGTCTTTGATGGTCGCCTTCTCGCGAGAAGGATGGTAATCGTTGAACCAGTGCGGCATCTCGAGCAGCAGTCACCCTCTCCACGAGTGTTTTCTTGAGCCCGTCTGTGTCCAGCCCTGCTCCAGCCAAGCAATCTTTCAGCTCGCCCACCTTCATTCGGTTGATGTCTTCTCTTGTCAGCGTGAGGAGGGAACTCGCTGCTGCTGCATCACTGGAATTCCGGTCTTGATCAGGGGTGCTATCATTTGCGCCCGACTCGTCTCGCACAATCTGAAGTATGCGAGCTGAATCCTTCTCGCTCAATTGCAAGCCGAGCTCGGTGACGATGTAATGCATTCCCTCCAGCAACTCATTATCTGAGAGATATCTCTGTGTATCGACCATTGCACACAGGAGCACCTCGCATTTTGTGGTGCCTTTTCTCAACCCCGCGCCGGCACTCTTCAAGATGGACCAGCAACGCTGCACACATTCGCTGCGAACACTTTCCCTGCGAACAAACAAGCACTTCCAAAAGCCCAGCTTGGACTGTGGGCAAACATAACGTTAGTCAGGAACGGATAAAACTTCGCAAAAATATGGAGAACCATTTTCTGGCACACCTGGAAACGATGTATTGCAGCTCCGAGCTTCTCGTTGATCTCCTTTCGATTGTTCCACCACTCTTTCTTCTTGTCTGTTGTCCATGACCCAGTCTCGTCAGCTGAGTTCCCAGACAGCGATTCCCTGCAGAGTAAGTGAGGACATCATTAGTGATTTTTCATTCGAGCACGAATCATCTCAACCCTGACTTACCACGATGCCCGAATGAGAGCCTTGATTTTCTCCATCGTGCTTTCCCAGCGAACTCCATGCAGACAGAAAGAAATTGGGCTCCCTTCATCGTTCTAATGATCAAGCGCAAATAGGTTAGCTAGTACACAAGGGGTTTAATAGAGTCAGTCGGCAAACGTATCAGCCAGCTTACCACAATTCGCGAAACCACAAGCTCTGACGTCACGCTGATTGCAACAGAAATAATCAGCCACGACGAAGGAAGGCGCCGCACTTGTTGTTTGACTGACGCAACCATCTCTTCAATCTTCTCTCGAGGGTTCCCACGGGTCTTCAAGCTCAATCGCGATGAGAGCTGTTCCAAACACTTGTCTAGCTCCAGGTCTGGGCTGCCATCTGTCGGAGAAGGGTCTTCAGGATTCTCGATTGTACTGGAATTCGATAAGAGAGTCGCACTTGCCCATGAAAGAAAGTCGTCCGTGTCTCCTCCATCAGCTATCCGTTCTTCGCCAGTGCAATCACTTTCTTCCAGTATGACTGAATATGAAGTTCCAAGACTGGACCGCAGCTGCTTGCTCAAGTGAGACAACCCCAAGTGATCCCCAAGTGCGTGCGCTTCCTCGAGAAGAGAAATCGTCTGGTCTGAGCTCATGAACGCTTGTGATGACGATGTAGATCGCAGTAGTAGAATATTCACGTAACCCAGCTCGTGCATGCACTTGACATGCTCGAGCAGATCCTCGCAGCACTTGATAGATTTTTCTAGCTTCTTCATGAGAGAGAGCAGCTTCTGTGCTGCAAGTGGATTGCAGAGATCTGCTCGTGTTGCCTTCAGATGAAGAATCTTGCGATAGCATCGTGATCTCGTTTTCCTCAAGCCTGTTGATGGAAGCTGTCTCTTGAAGTGAGACTCGAGCATCTTCACTGCACTTATATACGTCTCTAACGCACTCTGCTCGTCGCCTTCAGCGAGTTGTAGATCGCCCTGTTGAATGATTTCGTTGCAGTATTGCTCAATGAACGCTGAATCCGACACGAAGCAGGAATGGTCATCTCTGGATTCGTTTGTCAATTTGTCACTTTCCTGGATCACACGAATCCATTCATCATGGTTCACCGACATGACTTGCAGCGCTGCTTTTGCTTGATCTGGGCGGCAGAAATCGAGTTGCAAGCGAGCATACTCGTAAAACGGGCTTCGCTGGAAAAACCGCAAATTCAGCCTACCGACAAGTTCCATCGCCTCGATATAGTAGAGATGAGACCTGAAGCAGAAGAAAAACAAGTTCAAGAGCAAGAGTTAGTCCACGTCGGTTCAATCTGCAAATGCATAGCGAGCTTCAAAGCTTACCGATGAGGCTGACCAGTTAGACTGTACAAAGATCCGATTCGGCAGAGAACCAGCTTCGCAGCATGAAGAATGTCCCATGACGAAAACTCAAGTGCCTTGAAGTAGATCAGCGACGAGTTTCTAGATCCGTCAGCTCTTCCAGCGCGACCGGGGCGTTTGATGTCATCTGGAAGCTCGAAATGGGGGTCTTCCGATGTGAATGACGACGTGAACTTCTTCGACAATTTCCAGCAGATTGAAAGAGCTGTCTTGGCTTCACTAATGGCAAGTTTTCCTTGTCCTTCAGAAAAGCGGATGTCCGACAAAACCAAATGCACCAGAAGCTCGCGCATACCCATCGCTTTCAGCATCGTTGACTTGGACACACTCCCGCTCATGCCGTTCGCTTTAATTACGCTGAGCATTTGGATTACATTTTGTAGATGGTGCACAGCGCTCTGATGATCTTCCAAGGACTGATGCTTGACCCCGAGCGAAATCTCTGCGTCGACCTGTTGGAAGTGCGGCAAATCGCGTGGGTGTTCCTCTCTCATGTTATTCACCTTGTCTTCATCCTCGTCTTCTATTTCTGAAGGTTCTGCAAAGTGGAAGTTCAAGAGCTCTAACGAGGGCGGTGGCCACGCAGTCGACAGATCATCTCTTCCACTCTTTGTGGACTGGACCTTCTCAAGTAGCTTTCTCGCTGATTTTTCCAAAAATGGACACGAAATCAACGACAGCGAGTTGCACACAGCCTCCAAACACAGAATGGTGCTGTGGGCATCGAAAAGCAAACCGATGCAACTCCCTTGCAGCATTTGAACGCTTTCCCAATGACGCACGCACTCTTCAACATCCTTGATGGCATTTTCCTCGCTGATTTTGATCTGTTCCTTCTGATCCCCGTCGGTGGTGGTGCGTGGCGCACTGTCTTGCCGAGCTGATGGCAATGCTTTCGTCGTCGTTTTGGAGTAACTCGAAATCAGAACGATTTCCATCACAATAACTCCTCGCCAGCCGTATGCGCCGCCCAAATCAATCTTGTCCAGTGGACTTTTTCTTGGCAAAGCAGATATCGCGTCACTAAGAAGTCGATGTGCTTGAGTTAGCTCGGTGATTGTCTTTTGGCTGTCGCCAGATTCATAGTACATCGCGTAGCCCAATTTGCGAGTTGATAACGCTCGAGATAAGCTTGTGAGCGCAGAATGTTCATCCTCTCCTGCGAATTTATCTCCACGCTCCAAAAGTAGACTTGACAGATAGAGATCGCTTTCCACGCACATCCGTATCCCTTCGATCGCTTGTTGCATGTAGGCTGAATCGGTTTGAAGTTCCAAGTTGCTGTTGCTGCGCATCTTCTCAGTGAGCTTCGACGACATGAGGTCGAAGAAGCGGCGGAATCCGTGGACGAGGTTGATCACTTGTTTATCCGGTACTTGGCGAGCTGTGAATGCGTGGGTGATATTCCCCATAAAAACCTTGAAGTCTTCCAATGTTGCTTGAGCTTTGAGACTGGCGCCTCCATCCAGTTGCAGTTCCTCCAACATCGCTGATACGTATTTCTCGATGGACTTCAGCGGGATACGGTCGTGAACATCGCTGCAGTATAGGATCGAGTGTCCAATGCAGACTCTTGACTTTGATAAATCTCCTTCTTCGTGGAAGCAGAACGCCATAAGCGACGCAATCGAATCAACCTTGAGCTCCGAGTGCGCTTTCTGGATCTCAGCAGCAGTCGCTTTTGGGTTGCACATCACATACTCCATGTAGCTCTCGGCCAATTCGAACGCTGCACTCAACGCTGATACTGTCGTTTCAAACTCCTGCTTCTTGTAGAAGTGAGCTGCGCAGTTGTAGCACTCTCTCGCGATGATATTGATGTCTGCAAGGAGTCCTTGAAGAATCCCACCACTTGATTCGTCCGCCATGGCATCATCAAGAAGCCTCTGCACGAGCGTGACTTGTCTTGTGATCAAGGGTAGCTGGCTACTCGCTGCTGCTTCATCGGAGTTACGGTGTCCGTGGACGGCCAGTGTTATCGTCATTCGACGAATCCTCGATTCGTTCAAGATCAACGCCTCATGACTCGTAGAGTCACTTTCCGGTAGGTCGTAGTCTGCACGGATCGTCTTGATGCGTTCCGAGATCTTATCAAAACTGCACGAAATAGATTCGCAAGCACACAAAAATACGAATTAGCACTCGACAAATTTTTCAAAAAAGCATGCTATCCGACGCACCTTGAAATGATGAGGTCTCGAAGTTCTGGTTGCTCGCACAGTTTCTTCGTGACGGTGTGATTGTACAGTTTGGTCACACTTTTCTTCGCGCAGCGAATCACGAATGGGAGAAAGCTCTTGTGTGAACACTGAGACAAGAAGTCCTTTGTGTGCATGTCGGAAATTTGCTTCAGATAGTGAATGGCTGCTTCCTCATAACGTCTGGACGTTGAGTCGGTTCCGACACCTTGAGCAACATTGCGGATAGCCTCATCGGCATGCTTCACCAACGAGTCTCCGATACACTTCGGGCTCTTTTGCTCTGTCTTGTCATCGAAAACTTCTTTTTTCTCCGTGCGTGAAAGACCCAGAAGGAGAGCGACCATCAAGTGAAGAAACAGCACGCGCACTTCACCTCCTCTTGCTGAGAACAAGCTCAGATATCGGGTCGCGCAGTTCAGTACCAGCACACCATCAAGGCTTCGATCTGCGCTTTCACAAACTGAAGCAGCATGTTCTAGCCACAACAAAAGGTCCCATTCCAGCAGATCTGACTACGCAAGCAAGGAGGGACGTCAAAGATTAGTTCGTAGACAGCTGAAGTGTGAAAGTGCCACGGAATAGTGAAATGAAAGCGAGACCCACCTTAAATATGTGAGATGAAGATGAGCTGCCCAGCTTTACCAAATCGAGAGAGCTTGCGTAGAAGGAATAAATATGCTGGTAATCCGACGGGGTTCTCTTCGAATACCTCTCGTACTGAACCCCAACACGATACACCTAGATGGCATCACGAGAAATCCTCACATGTCAGAACAACCTTCCAGCACATTGGCTCGCCATCAATGACGGCAAAGCAATCGTACCTGCTGAACCAAGTATAGTGCCGTGTAGTTAGGACACTTCACCATAAATGATAACGCCAGCGATCGCACACGAAGAGACTTCTCTGGGGTCTTTCCTGTTTCCATCGCTGCCGCAGATTTCCAGAGAACGCGAAAGATGCGGTCGTTGAATGAGGTGGCGAGTTTCGCATCCGCGCCTGGGATCTCTGCCAAGTGATCGATCCACGGACGCAACGAATTGGTAGCGATTGCGGCGATCATCTATGGCAAGGCAAGGCGGCACAAAATGTTAGGTGAGAATTGTCAGTTGCAAGAAAAGTAATAACATCACGACTGCTACAGCTCTTACTTGATGCTGTTTGGCTTGAACAAGTACAGTAACACAAGTGTTCAGTATCCCGATCAGTAGTCGCGTAAATTGCATTGCGTGAAACGTTTGAGGTGCTGGAAAGTCCGCGATGTGGTGAAAGCCTGCAGGCGAGATCTTGCTTTCAGCCACTTGCAGTTGCGCGGCACAATCTGAATGCTGCGTAGACGGATGGCGGAGGTTTTCACAGAGCTTTCCGTGCGCTTGCCACAGCCGAACATGGAGGCATGCGAGTGTGTAGAATGCAGACGATCGACCCTGGGTTGTGAACTCGCAAACGTCAGTTTGACGATAACGTAGTGATTGCTTCGCTTGCATAGTACAGGTAATAACCTACTCACCTGCGGCAGCTCTGCATATTTCTTGGCCACCTGGTAGAGCATGTTTTCAATGACGAGGTCTCCGAACTTGAGCGCGGACTCGAACTTGAACACAACGAAAAGCGCAGCCGCAGCGACATCCATCGCAACAAACACGTCTTGATCTGCGTATAAATGCACAAACCACATCCGTACCACAACACAGTTAATGTAAAGGAAAAGATAGCCACAACTCAGTCTCATAATCGCTCAAACTTACTGATCTTCTTTTCGGCGTCAGTGGCACCTGGAGCTATTGTCACAGCAGCATACGTCTTGATCACGCTCTGCGCGAGCTTCGCTGTAAACGCCGCATACTGTCGCTGCACATCCGCACCAATAAGAGCCACCACCAGCCCTGCTTCCTTCTTCTTCGGAGCAATCTGGCACAGTCCTGCTTTGATTCTGCTCTCAAGACGACCGCCGAACGCACTCTGCAACAACGTCAGCAGCTGTGGCGCTTCCTCAGTGGCAATCTTGCTGTTGTTACTGCTACTTCCACGCGCGAGAAGATCCGCGACGAGCGGTGTGAAGCGCGCGTAGAGCTGTGCGGCGTGTCCTTTCGTCGCGGCGAGCGCCTGCAGCTGTTTCTGCGCGTCGGCGTCCAGCGGCATGCGCACTGCCATCTTCACTTTTTGGTTGCCTGGGTTGCCTAGTTTTTTATGACTTGCATTTCCAAGTTTAAATTGCGCGCGCAAAAACAGCGCTTCTTCTCCTTTCACTTGGTTTTTGTATGCCGCAGGAGCTACCTCTTTATAATGTATAGAGTAGCCCTATGAACTTAGTTGACTATTTTCAGGAAAGATAAAGAGGTATCTAAATTTACCATCACTCTAATTCAACCAATTGAGCAATTTTTCTGTGAAATACTGCTTTGCTTGTCACTTCAGCTGTCATCAACAACATCGCACAAACGCCAAAATGGACGCAAGCACGACGAGGACGACAGCAAAGCCGCGCATCTTGCTCTGTGCGAGCGGCAGTGTCGCGACCGTCAAAGTGCCGGAGCTCGCACTCAAGCTCGCGGCGTTTGCAGAGGTGCGTGTTGTTGCTGGGCGCTTGCTGGAGTGTTTGTGGGCTGAACGCACCAGCTAAAATGAGATCATGCTGCTTTTCGCATTGCACTGCACACAATTCATTTGCACAATGGCAGGTGAAAATCGTTGTGACGAAAGCCGGACAGTTCTTCTTCGAGAAGGTGAAAGACTACAATCCGCCAGTGTGGGAAGAGTTCACGAAGATCAGCAATGCGTGTGGTGCGCCAAAGCGAGATGACTCACAAGACAGCATTGAGATCATTCGAGACGAGCACGAGTGGGATGCGTGGCAAGTCGTCGGCGACAAAGTGCTCCACATCGAGGTACGTAGTGGGTTTTGACTGCTTGAGTGTGAGCATCATGAAGTGCTGTATCTGATGCCTGTGTGTACGTTGCAGTTGAAAGACTGGGCAGATGTGCTTCTCATGGCGCCGATGTCAGCGAATACGCTGGCGAAAATCGTGAATGGGCTGTCGGACAACCTCCTCGTAAATGAATGATGCATCAACTGCTGATGTATTCGCCACCGTTTTTACTTGTTATCACTCACACATGATTCCTGTGTTGATCCATTAGACTTGCATCGCGCGGGCGTGGAGTGTCAAGAAGCCTTTCTTCTACGCGCCTGCGATGAACACCGACATGTGGGACCACCCGGTGACTGCAAAGCACTTAAAGGTGCTTACAGAGGAGTTTGGCTACACGATGATCCCGCCAGTTGAGAAGATGCTCGCGTGCGGTATAGTAGGTAAGTACTACAGAAGCAACGAGACCCAAAACAAAGGTTTCTCTACATTTGTATTTATCTATTTCAAATGTGCATCTAACCTTGTCGATCCGCTCTGTATCATGCTTTCTCAGGCGTTGGAGGACTCGCTGCCGTCGACGACATCGTGCAGGTCATGAAAAACAAAGTGCACTCCAGTGATTAAGTAAAGTCTAGAGCTGTTTGAGGTTATGTTCCTTCTTTCTACAGAGGCGAGTTGGCTTGAACCGTCATCACGTCAACACCAAACACCTCTTGAATCGCTTCGATTGCTGCGTACTCCACGTCCTTTGTGGTCACGCTCGGCTTCAGGCGCTCGATGCTCGTTACTGCTCGGTCGTCGATGCCGCATGGGATGATGCGATCGAACGCCTGCAAATCGGTCGTCGTGTTGATCGCAAAGCCGTGCATCGTGATCCATCTCGTCGCGTGGGTGCCGACTGCCGCGATCTTTCTCATGTCACGTCCATCGATCGTACTGCTACTACTGCTTGCGCCTCCTTCTTCTTCGACCCAGACGCCCGTGAGACCGTCGACGCGCTCACCCTTGATGTCGAACTTGACCAGCGTCTGGATCACCACTTCCTCCACCTGGCGCAGGTACCAGTGCAAGTCCTTCTTGTAGTGGTTCAGGTCCAGGATCGGGTACACGACGACTTGTCCTGGCCCGTGGTACGTGACCTCGCCGCCGCGGTCCACTCGGATGAGCTTGAGGTGCGTGTCGACCTGCGGGTCGAACTTCACGTTGTCCATCGTCGCGCCGCGGCCAAGTGTGTACACACTCGGGTGCTCCAGCACGAGCACGACGTCCTGATCGATGGGCTTGAGCTCGCGAGCAGCTACGATGCGTTGCTGGATGAGCTGCTTCTGCCAGTCCCACGCGGTCTCGTACTCCACCGAGCCCAAGCGATACGCCACGCACTTGCGCAGAGCGCCAGCTCCGGTAACACCAGCGCCATCACTCGCACTGATTGCTGATGCAGCACTACTGCTCACGCCGCGCTTGGAGACTGCCGCTGAGAGTGCAGACAAGCGCCGCCATCCGAGTCGACACAGCATTTTCGTTCCAGCGCGTTAGACTGATCTGACAGATCAGCGGAACGAATTCGAAGTGTACCAATTTGATGTCACTAAATTATTAAGTGCCGTATGTCATTAATACGAGGAGTGCCATTTGCCAAGCGTGAGTGATGGTCGCAATTGCAAAAATGGCGCCAAAACGGCAAAACCGTTGATTATCACGTGGCGTGGGTACACGCATGCATATGTTGCTTTCAATCACTCATTAACATTTTTGCTGCCAACGACACAGCTCAGCGCCGCTCGAGACGATGGATAAAGTAGCGCAGAAGCTCCAGGACCTCGCAGATACCCCGGCAGACCCGACACTCGTCAAGCGCTTCGCGACTGCAGACCCGTCTGCGCTCCTCAACAATGTGAACCTGCACGACTACCAGCTGCACGGTGTGCGCTGGCTGCTCACCAAGTACGCGCAGCAGCTGAACCCGATCTTGGGCGACGAGATGGGTCTTGGCAAGACGCTGCAGGTGATTGCGTTCATTGCGTCGCTGATCGAGCATTTCGAGAGTGCCGCTTTGTCCTCTACTGCTGCCACTTCAGCCGATAAGACGTCACTGTTCCTCGTTGTTGCGCCGTTGAGTGTGCTGCCGAACTGGATGGAGCAGTTCGAGCGATTCGCACCAACGATCGATGTGGTCATGTTCGCGGGCCAGAAGTCCGAGCGGCAAGCGACCGAGGCGAAAGTGCTCCAGACAAAAGGAAAGGTTGGTACTTCATATCCAGTCTGCTCCCTTCCATTCGAGACCAAGCTGCTCATCTGATCTCGTGACGCTTGTTAACTTTGACTTAGGCACTGGTGGTAGTGACGTCGTACGAGATGGTGCTTTTCAACACTGATTTTTTCAGCAAAATGAACTGGAAGCTGATGGTTCTCGACGAAGGTCACCGGCTCAAGAACCCGAAAGGGAAGCTCTACCAAACGATCGCGACTCGCGTGCTCGTCAAGCACAAGGTGATTCTGTCAGGAACTCCGATCCAGAACGACTTGGTGGAGCTCTACAGTCTCCTGTCGCTGCTAAACCCGACCATTTTCAACAACCATGAGCTCTTCGAAGCGACGTTCGAGGACTACTTCTCGGCAAAGGCGCAACAACTGGATGGGAAGCAGAAGATCAAATCCAGGCATCTAATCGCAGCGGAAGATCTGATGCGAGACATCTTGACCCCATTGCTGCTTTTGCGCACAGTGCAGGACGTCAACTCGTCGTTCACGCTCCCGCCGATCTCGGAAATGGTCGTCCACACGCCGCTTTCGCCGATGCAGCGAGAGTACTACAAAGAGATCGTTGCGAAGAACAGCGACCTGCTCAACAACATTGCCAAGCAGCATACGTCCGCTTCCAGGTACGAAAGCAAGCTCTCTGTTTGACTGATAAGTGTATTAGTTGGCTCGACTAACTCTTTCATTTGCGTGCATGCCAAACAGAGTGAATCTGACCAACATTCTGCCACAGCTACGAAAGATCTGCAACCATCCGTACTTGTTCCCGGGCACAGAACCCGAGCCTTTTTGCGAAGGAAGCCACTTGTACGAGAACAGTGGAAAGCTCTACGTCTTGCAGCAGCTGCTGCCACGGTTAAAAGCGGATGGGCACTGCGTGCTACTTTTCAGCCAGTCGACTGCGTTTCTCGACATCCTCCAGGACTTCCTGACCATGGAGAGCTTCTCCTACGAGCGAATCGACGGTTCCGTACGCGGCAAGGAGCGCTGGCAAGCGATCGAGCGGTTCCGCCACGACCCCGATACATTCGTCTTCTTGATCAGCACTCGATCGGGAGGTGTGGGCTTGAACCTCCAGCGAGCGGACACTGTCATCTTTGCTGATTCCGACTACAACCCTCAGACGGATCTCCAGGCTGTCGCTCGTGCGTACCGCTTGGGTCAAACCAAGCCCATTCACGTGATCAAGTTCCTCTGTGCCGACACCGTGGAGGAAATCATCTATCGCCGGGCACTGAGAAAGATTCGCATGGCGGACAAGATTCGCAACTGCGCTCGCCAAGTTGACGACGAAGACGATGACCTCGACAATGAAGAGAGTCTGGTGGAGATGATTCAGTTCGGACTGCACAAGCTGATGGAAGACGACAACGACGAGCCGATGGCGCTGGTGAAACCCTTGGAGGAAGAGTACATCAAGCACATTCTCACTCGACGAACGATGTCGGAGAATGCGGTCGTACTCGTGGACGGGACGATCAAGAACGAGAAAGTGACCGAGGCGGGAGGTGACTTTCAAGAAGAGAACATGTATTATTTCGAAGGCGAGGACTACGCGGCGTCGGTGCCGGATGCAAACGCGAAAGACAAAGAGGCGCTTAAAAAGTTGCTTGCTGCGAGTAAAACCTCGAAGCGTCGACGTCCAAACGCACAGCATGATCGCTACGCTGGCGAAGAGGACGATACTGACGAAGGCGATGAGATTGACGAAGAAGCCATTGCGGAGAATGAAGCAGCGAAGCAGCGCAAGCGTGAAGAGAGACGACAAAAGATGCTGGAGAAGAAGCAGGCAATGTGGAAAGCCAACAACTACAAGTCCATGGTGCTTCCTCTCGGGGATGACAGCAACAACGATGGCTCGTTGGATCTGAACTTTACAAGCACGAACCAGATCCGCTACAAGGCTGGGGATGCAAGTCAGCCTTCTTTAGCCACAATCTCATCCGACGCCATCATCATCGTGCATTGCGTCGATACAAGCGGAGTGTGGAGCTCGCGGGGCTTCTTCCGCACGTTGTCAGGTCTGTCGCCGTCCATCCAGCGACAATACGAGGCAGGCGCCTTGAATGACGATCTAAAACTCGGCCAAGCGCACTTGATCCGTCTGGCATCTCGCGTCGCAGGCGATCGTGACGTCGACGTGTACGTGTGTCTGCTGGTTGTGCAGGGCTTTGTCGGTAGCTCTTCGGCCAAGGGTAAGAAGGCGAGGCTCAACACCGGTGGTGGCGGTGCAACGCGCCAGCTTGTGCGCAGCGGCAAGTCCACGACCTTCCGCATGCACGCGCTCGAGAGCTCATTGCGCGCACTGGCCCAGAGCGCCCGCGACCTGCGCGCGAGCGTGCACATGCCGCGCATCGGATACGGCACGCCCAACTTCAATTGGTATGCTGTCGAGCGCATCATCCAGCGTCAATTGCGTGACGCCGGCGTGTCAGTGAGCATATACTACTACTCGCCGAATAGAGGTCCGTAGATGTCGCAACAACCAAACACCAGTGATCTAAAATAATGTGGTACATATTAAAACAATCTACATTTAATGTGAAGAACACTATATGTACACGGATCGGGTTGGCATGTTCCCTGAAGTCGAAGAGCTACACAGCAAACACAGAAAGCAAGTGCAAGCAAGGGGAGAAGGTTGTGGGAAGAAGCTGAAGGAGAAAGCGCCTGTGTGTGTGGAGGTCTCTAGACAGCAGCGCTCAGAGATGCGGCGCTCGTTCCTCTCAGCGAACAACGGTACACCTCGCTGTGTTCCTCTCTCTCTCGGTGGCGCTTTCTGGGCGTGTGCTCATTATCTGCTGGGTTCACCATCACTGACGTCATCTTTCGTTTCTTTTCCATTGCTGTGGTGCGGGTCATGCGATCTCATCGCCATCGCTGCTTTCATGTGGTGTGGTTGTACCCTATAGGAGTAGACAACGCGGGGAAGGAGCACCTGACGGCGAGCAGCGTGAGTCTGCCGTCGACGTCGAAGGAGCGGAAAGCGCGCAACCGACTGTTCTCATCGTCCGAGTCCGAGTCGTCAGACTCTGGGTTTGAAGATGGCGTGAGCGGCCAGCACACGGAGCGAAGAGATGTGACGCAGCCTGTGGCGGCAACACGTGCGTTCTCAATGGTAGGCGGACGGAGCGCATCAGCGAAACAGCAAGGTAGCAGCAGCAATAGCAGCGCGCCGTTCGGGAGAAATGGGGCGAATGGGAGCGGCGGAGGAGACATCCGACGCAAAACCATGTCGAGCTCGTCATCGTTCAAAGGAACTTCCGCGAACACCAGCGGGCGAGAGAGCGCGAACAACTCGTTCATTGGTGTGGGCTCTCTCTTCCCCGAACGGAAGGGCTTGTTTGAGCAAGACGACGATACCGAGTCGATGGAGAAGTTCCACGAGCAAGTGAAGATTCGTCAGCAAAAGAAGCAGTCGGAGATGGAGACTGTGAAAGTGGAGCTCGAGAGCGCATTGCAGCGCGCTGCCGAACTGGAGCAGCAGCTTTCCCAGGAGGTGAAAGAGAAACAAGAGTACGAGATTCGAATGAAAGAATGTCACCGCATCATCGAGAAGCGCAACAAGCAGCTCATGAAAGCAAGCGAGCGTGTTGCCCGGTATTCCGAACAAGCTGAGAGCCAAATGTCCGAGCTGCAGGGTAAAATCACGGAGCTCACTACGCAATGCGAGCAGTTGCGACTGGATTCATCGAGAAAAAGTGAGGTCATGCAGAAAGAAATGGAGTCGAAGCTTCTCATCCAGCAGCAGCAGTTTGAAGGGAAGATTGCCGAGCAGAAGCAAGCTTTTGAGGCGAAATTGGAGCGAATGACGCAGATTTCGGAGGAAAACGTTCAAGCCAAGCAGGCTGAGAATGAAGCACTGAAGCGCCGAGTGCGAGAGCTGGAGGCGGAAGCAGCAAGCGAGCCGTCTCGCGTGCTTCAGAGCGACGAGTACCAAGCTCTGTTGAAGAAGTGTGAAGATGCTGAGGCAATCAGTCGGGGTTTGAAGTTCCAGCTGCAAAAGGATCAGCAAGAGAAGAAGTTTCTGAAGAACCAGCTCTCGTCCCTGAAATTAGTCGATGGAGCTAACGGATCAAGTGGCAGTGGTGGAGCAGCTGGACTCTTTGGTGGTGACCTGGGTGCAGGTGACGATCAAGTCAGTCCGACGAGCAGTGTCGCAAGCGGCGCCGACTTGTCGAGCTTTGATTACGCCCGGACCTCGATGTTGTATGGCAGCCCCATCAACGAATCGCCTTCAAAGTCGCCTTCACGACGCCACACGGATTTCATCCCGCCGACTATCGACACGAGCTTTGAGAGTGACGTGAAGACTTCAGCCGCAACCGAAGAGAACGATTCTTCAACAGTGACAACGCAGCGAACAGCAGCAAAGCCAAAGGAAGAACCACCGGCGGTCGTCGTTGCTCCCCCTCCGCCACCACCTGTAGAGGAAAAACTGCATCCGCGCCCGGGCTCTGCGTCGTCCAACTTCTTTGAGAAGCTCTCGATCAAGTTCAAGCGGTCGTCGCCACGAAGCAGTATGAACACCAAAACAGACAAGGGGGACACCAGTGCGCCTTCTGCACCAGCACCAGCACCTGCGGTGGCACCTGTTCCAGCAGTTTCGCTACCTTCTTTTTCGAGTAGCAGTGCATCTCCTCCTCCACCATCAGAGCAGGTCCCAGCTGCTGCTGCTCCAGTTCGCGTTGCAACAAGTCGACGAGAGCGACCTCGGATGTATGTCGCGAAAGCCCCTCCGACCTATGATGAGGAGTCTAGCGACAGTATTTTCGGCAGCGAGAGTGATTCTGAGGACTCACTATCTGGCACGGAGGACGAGAGCCCCCCGATGCCTCCACCACCACCTGAAGAAACGCCAAAGCCCAGTATTGCAACTGCTGCTGCTTCAACGACAGCGACGACGACGCCTCAGCCGTCCTTGTTTGGTCCTCGTCAGCACGTGAATCCGTTCGATGAAAGCGACGATGCTGATTTCAGCAGTTCAAGTGATTCGGACGACGAAGTTCCTGCAAAGAAGGAGAAGAAAGTGAACAAGACTGACGATCTCCCCCCACCGCCAGTTCCAATCAAGAAGCCCGACGACGTGAGGGGCAAGAGCGAGCCCTCTGACTCTTCCTCTGACGATTCCGACGATGAAATTGACTCGGCAGGTGCGAAGAAGCACGTCGCAGACTTCAAGCGGAAACGACATGGCTCAGCAGCAGCAGCAGTGGAGGCAGCCGATGAGAGCGACGACTCCTCTGGATCGTCCTCCTCTAGCGATGAAGAGATGGACACGAATCGTCATCGACGACGACGAGAGCGTGACAATGAGGATGGTGAGCACGAGCATCGTCATCGTCACCATCATCACAAAAAAGAGTCGAGACGGTCGTCTTCGCTTCCTCGCTCGAGAGACAAGAGCCACAGCACGGGCGACGATGCGGCACATGCCACCAGCAAGAGCCGCATGAACGAGTACATGGAGGCGCGCGCGAAGAAGCGACTCGAAAAGCTCAAGAAGAAAGAAGAGAAGGAGAACGCCGAGCACAAGAAAAAGGAAGAGTACGAGAAAGAATGGGAGAAAATGGCACAGGAAGAGCGCGAGCGGAAGCGCAAACAGCAGCAGGCGAGACGAAGCACACGCCGCCGCCCGTCCAGCTTGAAAACGGTTCGCGTCTCCCAGATGAAGCAGCAACTGAACAAACAACAGCAGCAGAAAGAGCAGGAGCAGCAGCATGGACGACCAGACGATGGCGCACCAGATGAAGAGCGTCCTCGTCGCCAAAACTCACGTCGAAAGAGCGAGTCGAAGGTTTCCGACAGCGAAGAAGATGAGGAAACGTCGCCACTTCCTGCAAAGAGCGTCCCTGCGACGACATCATCGTCATCGTCATCAACGCCATTGCCTCCTGAGCCAACCGAAGCGGACACGGAGCTGTACCTCCGCCAGCAGGCTCGCTTACGAGAGCGCCACGAATTGGAGATGAAGAAGAAGATCGACGCAGACGAAGCGGATCTTGTGCGCGGTCAAATCCACCGGCGCGTCGAGATGTGGGCGTTCGGCAAGGAGCTGCTGCACATGATTCTGACGCTCGACCAGATTTCGACTAGCGAAGCGCTGCAGAAATGTCAGATGTCGGTGATCCAGTCACCAGACAACGAGACTGTGCGCAAAGCCTACAGGTACGGCGAGTGGACTTGCTCATCTCTCTACTCATACATCAGCTTATCATATTGTGTGTCATCTGTCTGTGTCTCTCTACCTTTGTGCATTCGTTCAGAAACATCATCCGTGTCATCCACCCGGACAAACTCCGCGGAGCGACCGTCTCGGAGCAGCTTGAAGCGAAAGAGCTCTTCACGGTGCTCAACCAAGCCTTTGAGAAGTTTAAGAACCAAGTCAGCTAGCCAGACTGACAGAAAATTTACCCATACACCAAGAGAGAAAGAGAGAGTGAAAGAGAGAGAACACAATGGAGGTGCGACCTGCCTCGCCTGCCATCTCTCGCTCCTCTCTCGCCATGAGATTTTGACCGAAGAAACCTCTGCGTTATAATACACTTGTGTTGTTATCGAAGCTCTGTGTGTGCGCTGCGTTATTCTTCAACAAGCCTTAGAGAACTGGCACTTGTTTCCTCGTTGTTGCTTCTTCTCTTGCTTTCGTGATCTCAATGAGACGCGTGAGCTCTCGGACCAGGTAGCTCTGCTCATCGTAAGCGCCGCTCGCCAGCAGCAGCTTCCGCTCTCGCTCCAGGCGGTCGAGCTCATGGTGCTGCTGGTGGTAGGGATAGTTTGCATTAGGAAGCTGGTTTTCGTTCTCAAGTTGGTCGTCGGAATAGCGATCAAAGCCCTCGTCGTCGATTTCTTCACCTCCATCATCGTCATCACTCTCGTCATCACCTTCGTGTTCGTAATGCTGACTGCTGCCACTACTGCGAATGCTATCACTGAGGCTCTTCACGTGTTCATCTGGTGATGACGGGTCACTCGAGAAAGCTCGATGGCGGTGATGGTGACGACGCTCATCTATCGACGAGAACTGACTGCTCTCCCAGTTGCCATTGGTGATGCTGCTGATGCTTCTCCCATCGTGAACCCGTTGCTGTTGCACATGATACAGTGGTTGCACGTGCCGTTGTGGTCGTCGAACAAGGGCGCGATGGTGACGATGGTGTTCACTGTTGCCACTTTGATACCGAAAGGTGTGAGTTGTCTGCTTTGGAGAATTATGTTGACGTTGGCGTTCTTGCCGTTGAATCATTACCGGATCATACTCATACTCATAGGCCGCGCTAGCGCCTCGCAGGTTCAACCCTTTGAGCTCGTCCAGCTGCTTCTTGATCGCTCGGAGCTCCTCGCGGTCGCCATCCAAAACGTACTTCTCCTCGCGCGCCACGAACTTGATGCGCAGCTTCTCGAGCTCCTCAGCCACCCGAACTTCGTTCTTCTTCTTCTCATTCTGCACGAGTTTCACCATTTTCTCCAGCTGGAACTTCAGGTTCGTACAGTTCGCCTGGACAGCGTCGCGTTCCTTCTCAACCTGCATTTTCTGCTTCTCGAGCTCCAAGATCGTGCCTTTCAGAGCCGAAATCTCTTCACGCAGACGCGACTCGGGAACTTTCCGCTGCTGCAAACGGTACTCTGCGAAATCGGTTTCCACCTGGCGTGCGCGCTTCTCGGCGTCGCTCAGCTGCTTCTCAAGCGTCAGAATGCGCTTCTCCTGCGCTTCACTTTGCTTGTGCACGATCGAGAGCGCGTGCGTGTGGTCGCTTTGCAGCCGCTTCCGGAAATGCTCGTTCTCGTCTTTTTGATTTTGTTGATCTCGTTGCAGCGCGTTCTCAGCGATCGCAAGCCGTCGCTCTCGTGCTTCGAGCTCCAGTAGAGAGGTCCGCAACGCCTTCTCGAGTCGTTCGTACTCGGCTTGGGTCGTGCGCAGCAAAGTGCTCCGCTCTTCTTCCCGCCGAGCCCACTCTTCCTCGAGCTCATTCATTCGCGCTTTCTCCATGGCTTCCAAGCGGCGTTTCCACTGTATTTGTTCATTTTGCTGCTCTTGTATCCACAGCTGCTTCTTGCGCTTGAGAGATTTCTCCAGCAACGAGATTTCACGAGCCCTTGCTACTTCGTTATCATCAGCACTATGGTTATCGGCGACCTGTTGGCGATTCCACCTCTCTGTTGATGAACTGGCTGGTGGTTGAGTGCTGCTTTCATTTGCATTTCCTTGTGTGTTGTTGACTTCATGTTGAAAACCCTCGACTGTCGACGCCACTCGTTTTTCTGCACCCGCCTTCTTCGGGACACGAGGCGACGCAACAAGAGCTGTGAATGCATCATAGAGCCTCACGTCCCCCTGAGTGCTGCAAGCCTGTGGAACAAGCCTGAAGGTGAAACATGCATCAGGCATCTCTCAATAACATTGAAACTCCAGACTACTACGTAACACGTACATTTTATCAGCTGTCAGTGCGTCTTCTTCGCTTAGAACGCCCATATCTTCAGCGTACGCCACGACCCCAACTGTCCCAATGCGTTGTGGTGAAGGTGAAGAGCCATTAGATACTGCATCGCGAACACTGATGACAGGAATCTCGATCGCGCAGCTCTTGAACAGATGAACTTTGCCATCTCCAAAAGAAGTTGACGATGAAGAGTGCGTGCTCTGACTGTGGGCTTCCTTAAAATGTGCCTCACCATCCGCTCGCGACCGAAACGTCTTCCCACAAGTGGAATCCGCACAGCAAAACTGCTCTTGCGAGAAGTAGAGAAAGTTGAGACTGAAGACAGCGCTCCCAGCAAGATCACGCTGGCTGCAGACACATTTTGAGAAATAACCCAGCACATAAAGTAAGCCACCATGTGTGTATAGGTTGCAAATGAGATTACACGGGTATGTATGTATGGTGCTTACCCATGGTCATTGAGAGACAGAAAATCGATTGCGACGGACGCCTGCATGAGCTGCTTGAACTGCTGCTCGTCCTCAAGCAGCTCAAACACGCAAAACGCGTCTTTCAGCAGCACTTCTCCTCGCTTGACAACCTCAACTTCGGATACTTCAACTGGACAGACACCACAGTGAGCAACAAACAAATAATAATCATAGGAGCAAACAAAAACAAAAGTAAGCCATCGAATACCATGGTGTTCTCACCTTTTCCTTTCTCAGTGAACGGGTTCTGGTACGCGATCGCAAACTCTTGCGGCTTTTCAAAGTCCCGAAGTGATTTGAGCTGCAGGAACACTCGAAACACGTGAATCGCGCGATCTCTCGCTCGCAAAGTTGACAACCCCCTTGAAATCTCCAGTGCTGCGAACTCTTCGCCATCGTCATCTTGATTCACCTCATAGCGTGCTTCCAGGCGCAGAGAGCACTGGCCGACAACTTCGTTGCTGCCAGCGCCGTAGATAGGGGCTTCGATACCAAACGAAGTGTCAGGAATGTCTTCGATGCATTCCCAATAATCGCGGAGAAGAGCGGCTGGTTGGCATTTCCCAATCTGACGCTGTGATTCGCTGGAGAAGCAGCGGACTGTGATCTGCGATCGTCTCAGCTCTTCGAAGGATAGGTTTTTCAACAGAAGCTGCAGTGCGTGGTTGTCGCCAAGCACGTGCTCTTTCATGAACGCATGGAAGTGCACTTGTCCGGATACTTTTGCCGAGCCGACAGCAAGCTCAAGCGAAATCCCTTCTTCTCCAGCAAATTTCGATACCGCGCCAGCATTCAGCCGCACCTGATCCACAGAGATACGGACTGTCGGTACGATTGGCTGCGTCTCCTCCTTCACTTCTTGTTCGTTGTCATCACGCCTTTGGTCTTGCACTATATCTGAAGAAGTGCCGCCGGCTCTCTTAACCACTGGATCCTGATGCATTGACTCTGGGTCCGCGAGCATCACCTTGCTGAGTTTCTCGGTATCCAAATCAGTAGATTTGGACGCTGTTCGAATACACTCAACAGCGATGGACGCGTCGATGAACGGTCCGTTGGTTGATGGGAATGCAAAGTTCCCTTCGACCACAGCCTGCGAGCCCACAATCGGCTGCTGTCTCGTCTTGGAAAACAGCTCACCTGACAGCAAGTCGCTGAACGGAATCTCGACGCCCGCGAGCACGCGGTTGTACGTGCACAGGTACACTGCGAGATTCTGCTGCATGAAGAAATCTGTGAGGTCCTGCAAACAGCTCGTGGCTCGGAAACTGTCGCGAATCGGCGGGAACTCTGACACGTCCAAATTGTGGAACATGTCGGTGCGCACAATGACGTCAAAGAGCGAGTAGCTGAGCCAGAAGCCGCCTTTGTAGTTCTCGGAGGCGGTTTTCCGAGAGCCCAGAGTCTTTTCTACCACTTCGAAGAGATTGAACGCCGCCCGAAGGAACACGGAGATCACGAAAACGTCGGTGCCCTGTCTGGAGCCGAGACGCAGGCACTCACCATCTCCGATCGCAATGGGGATCCGGATCGGGTCTGAGGTCGGTTGCTGTTGCTGCTGATCATGAGTATTGGACTTGCGTTGACGATCCGCTGTTGCTAGCCGTCCTTGTGTCTTTACAGACGGAGATATCCCAGTGGATTGCTGTTGCTGTTGGTGTCCAAAGGGGACAAACGTCGTGGATATCAGGATCTCACCGCCGAACCTGGAGTTCTGGAGCTTGAACCATCTTTCAGGAAGATCTGGAGTCCTAATACGATGAAATAATAGAGGGAGTATGATGGTGAGGGCATGGAGAGTAATAAGATAACAAACATATAGCAGACGCTCGCTCACGTACCTTAGATCGAGAAAGAACCAGCCAAAGCTCACGATCGACTCGTTGTGCGTGTGCGCCGACTCCTCGCTGAGCTTCCTCACTGCCGCATCGATCGCGTTATCGCCAATGCCAAACACCAGCACTTTCACGCGCGGTGTGGACGCTTTGAACCTCCGGAATGTCTCCATCGAGAGTGTCCATCGGAGTGTCCCGTGGTCTCCTCTCCAGAAGGCTTCATCGAGGAACCCGCTTCGTCGTCCGAGCAAAGACGACGACGGTGACGCTGACGCTCTTCTGCCTGGGCTCATTCGACCTGTGCGTAATATTCCTGCCCCTGTTCGCTTCACTCTGTCGCGCAGGTTCTTCTGCAGCTTTGAAGTCTCTGGACGCGGCTCGCGCTTCCACTCTGACCCCTGCGATTGCATCGACTGCTTGTCCAGCGTCGCAAACACACGGAGTTCTCGGATTGCTGGAGGAAGCGTTTCACGGCCATACCTTGCAGTAGTTGTGGGGCGCATCGCAACGGGGACTTGTAGCGATCGGATACAAGTCACGCGGATCGAGAACGCCCAGAGCGAATTATCGAGCAAGTGGCGACCGCTCACCCGCATTTTACTCGTGCTCGGGTTCTTGCGCTTCAACTGATTGCGTGCTCCAGCTCCACCACCATGAATGTTTTCTCCACCGCTTCTATTGCTGTCATCACCTTCACCGTCAGAGACGAGCAGCGCGTCGTCATCCACTGCGAGCGCGTCTTGAAGTGCACGACTGCGCTGACGCGGCGCCTCGAATTCGTCTTCTTTAGCTGCTGTTGCAGGTGACACAGGCGGACGCACCTCTTCTTCCGGCGCGTCATCACCATCACCATCACCAGCAGCAACAGCATAAGCGTAAGCACCAGCGTCACTACCACTGGATGTCGCTACGGCTGCTGCTGCGTCATCCAGAGACGCCTCGAAGTCGTTGTCCTCCGCGTACTCGTCGTCCATCTCGCTTCCTTTCGTCAAGATCCGATTTGGCTCAAAAGCTCAAGAGCCGCCGCAAAAAACAGAGAGGGGTCACTATTGAGGGTAAAACCCAATCGCCTTTCAAATCAAAGCAAGATGGATACATATTGGGTTTTTGCTCCAAGAGCTACATCTACAGATGGATGGGATGACATCAACATGAGGAAGGGCTCAACAGCCATGTGATGATTGGAAAAATGCATTCATTGGCTTTGGGGTTGATGACCTACTTCCTATATTATCGAGAGAGTAAAAGAAAACAAAATATGTGTGTGTGTGTGGATCGCCGTGATGCGTGTCTCTCAGGCTACAGAACGGCGCTCGTGGCGCCGGCGTTGAGGGTGAAGAGCGATGCGTCAGTCATCGCCGCCATCGGCGACAGCTCCACGTCCGGGGTTTTCGCGTTGCAGTACACCTGCGTGAGCTTCTGTAGCTTCTCAGGCGACAGCTTGGCGTGGAAGCGCGAGTGGATCAGCTGGCACTGCGCGCTGAACGCTCTGGTTGGAGTTGTGCTCGCGTTCGGCAAGCTGAAAACGGCCCACGCGAGCTGCTGCAGCTGTGGGAACTGGCGCCGCTCAATCCAGAAATCGAACGCGCGCACTTCACCCAGCTCCAGCATCTTCCAGTACGTCGAGTTGCACTCCTTCAGCTCGATCACCATTGTCTTGTACTTCTCCAATTGCGCGAGGACCTTCGCAGGCTCGAGCGTGTTGCAGTACGACAC
This sequence comes from Pythium sp. MPC-2022a, assembly GCA_038050625.1. Taxonomy (NCBI): domain Eukaryota; phylum Oomycota; class Peronosporomycetes; order Pythiales; family Pythiaceae; genus Pythium; species Pythium sp. MPC-2022a. Next base: position 54,494 of record JALBZB010000015.1, read on the forward strand.
GATGAAGCTCTTAACATCTTCTTCCGCCACGGGGTCCATGCCCGCGCCGAGGTACATCGGGTCAAGCATGTACGCCACGCCGTGCGCATCACCGTAGATCGAGCCCAATCGTTCTTTCACACAGGACGAGATCAGCGCTTTGTCCTTCTTCGAGACCCAGTCCATCGCGGTGTAGGTCTCCACAAGCTCCAAGAACGAGTGGTACACCTGCGCGAGAGACACGCGATCGCTCTCAAAGCGGTGCAGCTGCTGCTGGAGCGGCAGCATGAGCTTCGACGCGCGATTCAGGTCTTGGACAAAATTCTCACCCAGCACAAAGTCCTGAATTTGCTTGAGGGTCTCCTTTTCCGCTAGCGTACCGGCTTCCACAAAGTCTCGACGCGATACAACAGCATAGAGCTCTTTCTCGGCACTCAGGATCGCTTCAAAGGATCCAAAAATGCGGTCCATGCCAAGGGAAGTCTTGTCATCAGCGCGTGGTAAGTTTGGCAGCTGGCTGCGCAGCTTCTGGTTCGTGTGCACGACCTTGAGCAGGTCGTGCACGGATTCACGGGTTTTCTCCATCCAGGGGAGCGTCAAGCAGATGTCGTTCACGAGAAGGCGAAGCGCGTGGAGCACGCAGCCGTAGTAGAACACGCACTGCGGGTTCTTCTTCTGGATGCGCTCGCGCGTCGATCGACTGATCATCGCGGTCTCGGGCGTGATCACAGCGTAGAAGAGGCACTTCTTGTGCTTTGCCAACACATTCTCGACCTCATCCGCCGACAGTTCTGCCACACCTGACTCCCGTGCTTGCGTGAACGAGGAAGATGACGACGGCACGGACTCTAGGAAGTACGGCGTGTTCTCACAGAGCGTCGCGTAGTTTGTGTTTTGCACGCCATTCGAGTCGGTCCAGTTCTCAATCGACAAACAGCACGCCTTCCCGAGTAGCGCCTTGTTCACCTTTGCCAGCGATGCCGTGCACTCCAGGTCCAGCAGCTCGTTCTCCAGCTCATCTCGCGTTGGCAGCGGGACATCAGCACGCAGAATGCGCAGTGCGCTCACCAAGAAGTCGTTCTCGACGTCGTCAAATGACTGACCGGTCGCGTACACCCACTGCGCGAACTTGCGCTTGAACAAGCCGATTTTCGTGATGTAGTCCATGCGGCGGTTTGCCTTCATCTCCGCTTGCGCCGCCGAGTTGGTGCCTCCGACCTGGTCGTGCGCTGTCTTCTGCTTCTTCACTCCACCGTTGCCTCCTCCATTCTGGCTCGCCGAGTTGAGGCATCGATTCTGGAAGTGCGAGCGCACGCGCTCCACTTTCGCGCACCCGTAGCGGTGGATCACCGTGTTGCAGTGGTTGCACATGACGGTCTTGTCATCGAGGATCGTGGTCTCGTTCCAGATCATGTCCTTCGCGCGTCCGCCCTTGCGTCGCGGCGCCTCGCGCGCCGATGCTGCGCCTTGAGCTCCTGGAGCTCCTGGATGAGAAGCGCTGGCGTCGAACTGGTTCAGTGGGTGGCCGTCCAGCGTGAGCGCGCCACCGTACGCCGACGACCCGCTACTCGGGACGCCACCTGTCACCACCATTGCGGCAACAGTGGCGCGCTCGTCGTGGTCCGCGGTGTCCACGCCATGGAACGCGCCGCCACCGGCAGCAGCTCCGCTGGAGTTGTCCATCGACGCGCTTCCGCTGAGGCTGGTGATGTTGTTGCTGTTGGCGCTCATTTCGATTCGACCGAGGACGTGTGCGATTGTGTCTGGATTTTTGGGTGTGTGATGGTTCGTGTTGAGTGTGTTGTTGGCGATTGGTCGTTGTACTTGATATTACTATGGGCATGCACGTCCTCTCTAAAATGTTTGAATTTTGCAAGTCCATGCACTATACGTGATGTTTGTAAGGGAATAACCAGTCAGCATAGATAAGAAGGATGCTGATTCCTCAGTGTGCACTATACTTGGTATTTGTAAGCGAATGACCATTTTGCGAAGATAAGAAGGATTTTGATTCGCTCAGATCAGAAAAAAAACCTTACTGACGGCAAAACCCCATTCTGGGTTTTTGGGTTATCTGCTGAAAAAACCTCAGCGGTCATCACCACCCGCTTTGGGTGGCACGGGTGCTCACCCATTCGCGCTTTTTCAGATTCAGTAGGTACGTGTTGATCAGTTTCGAACTTCGATTGCGTACCTTGCTACACGGTGGAGTAACGAAAACATCATGACCATACAAAATCAGAAAGTGAGCAGTGTCGTACGACATTTTCTATTAGAGGTTTGGCGTAAAGCACATTCTATTCAATCGAGTACACGAGATACACAGGAGGCCAGATCGAGTGACCAGGACTCCAAAGCGGCCCACCCAGGCCCTTCATATTGGTCCACTCAGTGTCAAACAAAAGTTTCGCCAATCAGAAATCAACACTGTAATTAGTTGGAATTATTGTTCGAATAGGCATCGCATTTCCCGCCCAAACTTGCGGAAATCTCTCCATTTCTCGCTAAACACATTAATACACCGTTCAATTTTGCTTTTCTCTGGTGTATAGAATGGGATAGTGTGGGAAGAAGCAGAAGTCGTACGACTTCAGCTTTCAACGGGAGTTGCTAGACGCGAATAGCTTTTCCAGCCAGCGCTCCAGTTCGATGTCCCGCGTCGCGTCGTGAGGCGCTGGGTGCAGGACAAATACAGTGTTTTGGCGTTAGAGGGCCGAAGCGCCGGTGACCCCCTTTGCGTAGCACATACTGTCCTTCATGAAGGACGAGCGCAGGGAAGAAAAGGTGTGTTCTGCTGCTGATATTGCGGCCCGTTATGCATGAATCACTGGGTCACAGTCATATAAAATATGCGTGATTTATGCTTGAATTTTAGCTCCTGCGTATGAAGTCTATGATGCACTTCATCAAGCAGAACTGCTCGTCGTGGCTGAGCGTCTACACGCTATCGGAAAAGCTCGTAGACACTGCGTATGACGCCCCGCTCAAGCTTTTGAGAGGACTCGCAAAAAAACATGGGTTCACTCAGCAAGCTGCGAGCTTTTCTTTGGTACGTTTTATTGCTCTATTTTATTTCGTGAGTGATACCAACCCCATGTAATTATTTAACATTCACCATTTAATTGTAATTGTTAGGAGCGAAGATCAGCCCTTGAAGGTGCACGGAAATAATTTAGCGTTTCGTACTGGGACAACCACGAGTCAGTGAGTCTGTCCAATATTATCAGTATCGATGAGACGGGGTTCACTACGATATGCCCTGTCTCGAATTCTGGCACTTCGCGGCGATCTATCAAAGGTTACTACTACACAACCGAGGCAACACCTGAATGGATGAACGTGTACGAGGGGAGTACCCCCAGAACGTGGTCAAACCTGAGCTGGAGGGTCCATCGGTGTTAATCGTCGACAATTTAGAGTGCTGTGTTTCTGAGGAGGCGCATGACGTGGTGAATGGCAAGCTGCACGCTCTTCTCAGCCGCTTCCCCCAAACTCCACACCAGTGATCCAGCCACTTGATGTTGGAGTGATGGGGCTGCTGAAGAAGGAAATGCGGACTGACTGGCTGCTCGAGACTCCGGTGATGACAGCTCGCCAGAAATGTATTGCCATGATCAAGCGTGCAATGAAGGCTTGAGGCGAGTTGCCCGTTGAAATGGCCTGCGGCAGTTTTTCTAAAGCGTTACCACCAGCGAATGTCTAACCAGTAAATCTGCTGACTTTTTAAAAATTAATTTTGCTTGTCAACCACAGTATTATGCGTTCGAGTCTATTGATTAGAATCGCACAAGTTGTAAAGTGGGACATGGGTTCGCGCTGATGGATCCATCGGGCTTAGCTATTGTGAGCTGACCATGCTGCATGTGCCACTCGATCTGGTCTTCTGTGTACTTTTTTCCTTCTTACTGAATATTATATTGTCTTTGGGCCCAACCGGATTGCCCGGCGCACTTACACTTGTCCGATAAGCAAAATTTTTGAACGTGCCGTCTGATAGCTGTAATTAAGACAGAACGAACGCACGGCGTACTGATGCGCCATTTATAAAGCTGCTGAGGATCCCTAATCATCTCATTCTCTACCGCGAAGATATCACTAAGCAATGTGTGCTGGCTAAAACTACCGACAGCAGTGATACGCGCTTCTTTTGCTGCCCAACATGGTCACGACGAGAGCACTGCGCATAGCTGAGTACTACTCAAGCCGCACCTGTGCCGTCAAGTGCTATATGCTAGAGGCGCACGTCCTATAACTCCAGTGATATGGCAGATAATTGACTGGTTCAGCAGCTTCGGCGTGGAGACGTCTCCGTGGTGGCTACTAACGGTTTGTTGAGGAAAGCGCTACATAAATATCTCAAGGGAATCGTTGAATGGAAGAAATACACATGCACGTGGCTGAAGGCTCAAGCGTAGCAAACAGCCAGCGGCTTCGTCAAAATGGCCTTTCACATCAGCACAGTTTCAACCATCATAGATTAGTATCGCACGCTGGGCAGATGCAAACTGCTATATGAGCCGACTTCCAAAAACAGAAAAATAGTGGATATTGTTGACTCAATTTAACCGATGTAGACTTTGACTCTTGCCTGAACAAGTCACCCCAGTGTACACTTTCACCTGCGATGGAGAAGAAGTTGTGCGGCGAATGATTTGGCATGTCCGCACAGAACACACTCCAGAAGAGGGCATTCATCATCGAACACATGGGGAAATCATCTCCAAAGAGTCAAAGGCTACTCGAGAACAAGCGAAAATGACACACACGACTTTCGAGCGAACAATAAAAGCGTTATCGACAGTTTCACAATCGGATACGAGTCGCGGTTCATTAACCATTCATGCAGTTCGAATTGCCGAGCTGAGGTTTTCCGGTGATGGCAATTGGCGCGGTGCGATTTTTGCAATGAAGACAACCAAGTGCGGTTAGCAAATACTCTATGAATCTACAACCACAGTTCTTTGCACAGGCTAATTTCTTGCCTGTGTGAGCACCGTAAGAAAACCCATTTCCGATTAACTCTATACATTTTGTTGCGTTTTTGTTCTTCGTTCCTTCTTATTTGTGTTTCTACAACGAACTTGGAACATGCAACTAGGCTTCTAGCCCCTTTGTCTTCTTCTAATAACCCCAGGGCCGCGCTAAAGTCGGTGTTTTTGGCAATAGCGATATATTTCACGTGCTCACTGGTGATTTTTCTTCGTGAAAAGAACTCGAACTCTTTTGAAGCTGAGAGTAGTGGAGCCTCCAAGATCGCCAACGTTTGGGCTCACAGCAATTGCATGACCGCCATCCATACCATTCGTGCTAATTGTAAGACCAGCATCTAGTTGCGCATTCACTACAACTCTGACCTAACCGCTCTTGTGTAGCAATGCTGTTGCTACCAAAACTTTCCATTTTGTTCACTCATAGAAGCATGGAGAATAGTCGAATTTGCGAAGAGTTCAAAGCTACCCAAAGGTGAACTATATTTTATGTTGTCGATGTTGATCTACTGGCCGGCATGCGAATAAATTATAGTTTTTCGAAAATCATTTGCTATAACCGCAACACATTGCTACAGTACACCACGCAAGCAAACGCTTGGGGAGAGAACCTAAACACTTTTGTCGGTCCTGAACTCGAAAGTCCTTCGGTGTTGCTAGTTGATAACCTCGCTTGTTTCAGTAGAGCTCAGTGACGTTGTGAATGGTGAACTAAATGACTTCGTGCCCCCTTCACACACACCTCCACACAAGTGAGGCAGTAATTTGATGTTGGAGTTACCGTTCACTAAAGAGAAAAAGCGGTTTGATAATTTTTGGAGCAAACCACAGTGCAAAACTAAAACGTTTTGTCATGGTGAATAACCCGAAGCAGCATTAGCAAAGCACTGCTAGTCGCTAACTTTTTGGGGAATCCTTCCGATAAATGTTCTTTTTTAAAGAAAAAACTTTTGAAAAAGCAAATTAAAATTGCAATGCTTGATTGTAAATCACCTAATTATTCGTCTGTCTGTCTTTATATGAGCTAAAATCGGGAAATCTTTAATTGTGAGATCATGAATTCCACTATCTACTGCATCAGTGCTCAAACAATAGGTGTGCTTCGCCTGCTCAAGGGTGCATGTGATTGGACTTATCTGTATTATAAATTTGAATTGAACAGAAAGTGTTTTCATTGGAAGTAAACCCAAATTTATGGATCTTAGCTGGTTCAAATGGTGTGCAGCAACTTGACAATCGATTTAATCAGTTACCAGCCAACGAAACTCTAATGGGACCTGGGTAGAATTTTGTCTGCTATATCGAGAACTGCACACATTTGTTTTGTGAAACACCATTCTTCCGCCTCACATTAACACTAAAATATTTTTTGGACTTTTCAAACGAAATCATGCCATCAACCAAAGTACAAATTGCGATTTAACATTTCCATGAGATAGAGCAGGAACTCAGCTATCGATAGACACCTTGAGCGTTCAAAATGGAAGGACATTGAAATCGGATGAACGGTCTCCTGAGTGGTCAAGGAAAAAACCCAATAATTTAAAAGCCAAAGTTATGCCATTAGTATGAATTTAAATAAGAAATACAAATCTGCAATTGGATTGGAGGGAATGATTTTACATCACGTTCATTCGTCCAAGTAATTCAGCGGGTTTTGACTAAAAGTGAAACTTTTCGAAAATTGTATCGTCATTTCCTCAAAACTTCGCTAAAGCTCGAAATTGGATCGCCAATCTTTGAAGCTATTTTTCTCAGAAAAATCAAATGGCCGATAAACATGGTTTTATTTGAAACGGTTTCATAATATAATACTATATATTGTCGGTGATAAACATACATAACAAATGTTTTATTGCAAACTTTTAGACAATGATTGGGTGAAACTCTGCTATAATTTGTAAAGCACTGTCAATCAAACGAAGACATCTTTTTGGTGACAGTCGATGATAGGAAGGTGCAAGCCAACTAATACTATATAATGATTTGACTGTTAATTAATGACGGCATTTGTATTCGCACGCAAAGAGTCCACTCAACTGCACTTTCAAAATGGCTTTTTCAGTGGAAAAAGCTGCAACCACAACACTGCACCTTTCGTGAGTTTGCCTGAACAAGGTCGAAATGTGAAAAAACTGCAGAAAGCTATGCTCTTCTGATTAGTAGAAAATCGAATCATAAAACTAAAAAAAGCATACACTTGGTAGAAAATGATTCATTAGAAGGTAAAGATTTAAAATGTGGATAATTGTGTATTAACTATTACAATATGCAGTAGAGCACACAATAATCTCCCAGCTTTTTGGGATGTGGAGCATTTCTTTCTGCGCTTCAAAATAATGATGTGAAGTTGTTGATTAAAGGCACTCACATATTTCCGGAAATTCTGAAAATTCTTTGCAGACGTTTGACGTATTAACTTATATTTTCTTCAAGCGAACTCAAGTGCTTTTCGTTTTTTCCATATTTAAAAAAAAGGCTTGGTTGTGAGGGTTGTGTATATGCTCCAAAAAAACATTATACGGACGACTTGTGACTAGGTTTATGTGAAATTATCAATGGCTGGAATTATATACTGAACATGTATATGAAGACTTTGGAAAAATGGAAAATTGTGTTGATGAAAATGACAATTTCACAATATTATTATCTCGATTTTCACTTGAAATTTGTATAGATAAATTCACTATGTGATTTTGTTTTTCATCCTCCCTCCTCACAGTGAAACTGCCTCTCATCTCCCTTTCCCGCCCATTTTTCTCTCTCTCACTCTCTTTCAAACAACCCACACGCGACAGAAAGAGTGAGCGCTCACAACAGAAAACAGCAACAAGGGAAGGGAAAGCAACGCAGAGCGCTTTCACACTAAGTCCGCTATGCCGCCAGTACTCAAGCTGATCGCGCTCGTGCTGGGCGAGGGCAGCGTCGTGGCCGTGGCGCTGGACGCCGACGAGAGCGTGGGCGAGCTCAAGAAGCTGCTCTGTCGCGAGCAGCAGTACGCGTTCCCGGCCAGCGGCCTCACGCTCTTCACCGCGCACGCGTTGCCAAATGCAGGCGGTCTGAACACGAACGGCAGCGGCGTGTGGCTGCGCGCCAACGATCCGCTCGTGCGTGCGCTGAAGAAAGGTGCGCTGGCGCCCGCCGCGCTCCTGGACGAAGACCTGGAGATGGACCCGACGTACCCGCTGAGCGACTACTTCTCGGACGAGAACGCGCCGCAGCTCAAGGAGATCCACGTGCTCGTGCAGCTTCCAGGAGCGAACGTCGTTGCACCAGCAGTGGGAGTATCAGTAGCAACACCGCAAGAAGCACCAGCTCCAGTGGCGACGCCATTGGTACCAGCACCATCGGTATCAACCCCAGCGACAACCCCAGTGAAAGCTCCTGTATCCATATCAACGCCAGTGCCAGAACCAGTAGTACCAGCGTCGTCACCGATAGTATCAGTGGCACCACCATTGGTATCAACTCCAGTACCAGCACCCGCACCTGTTGCTCCAGTGCCAGTCGCACCAGTCATGGTAGAAGCACTACCACCCCAGCCGTCAATTCATGTGGGAACACCATCCCCAGGACCGGCACTAGCACCCACCCCACCTGCACCAGTTGCTACCACACCAGTAGCGCAGACCAAGAGTATCAGGCGTCAAACACCACCTAGCTCGCGCAACGAGGTCGTTCCAAGCCGTGATGCTCAATTGCTGGTCACTGCTGTCGAGTCTGCTACAATTGACCTCACGGCTACCCCTGTTCTAGTCGCGCCTACGGTTGCAAAAGCCAAGAAAACCGCTGCGAAAGAGAAACCCAAGCGCCAAGTCAAGGCCAAAGTGACCCAAAAAACTGTTGCAGAAGCGTTAAGACTCCCGCCACCGGTGACTGCGGAAGAGCCAGTTGCCGTTGCTACCGCCGCTCTCGCAGCCATCTCCCGCACCAGCCGCCGTACCAGCACCCCAGGTGAAAAGCGCAAACTGCAGACCACGACGTGGAGCTTCCGATCCAGCGCACTCTTCTTCTACTTTCACCCAGAGCTCGGGAACCGTAACCTGGAGCTCACGTGTGACGCGTTCGAGATCGTGCTTGGTACGTTCCGCAACTGGGTTACGAAGAAGGAGTTTTACCCCAAGTGGGTGCCGTTCGTCCAAGACATGACGCTGCGCGACGCCATGGAGTTCATGCCAAAGGAGCTCCTCGCGCAGTTTGAGTTACTGGAGCTGCACCCGGACGCCAAGGTCGTGATCCCAGAGAAATACGTCAAGGCGGTGGAGGCAGTGAACTCATCGTCAAAGAGACCGCACTCTGAGATGCAGACGCAGATCCAGAGTATCGAGAGCCAAGCAGGAGGAAAGAAACTGCGCGGTAGTACCACCAGCACCACTGCTGGCTACTCTGCGAGCGCCAAGACGATTGGGTCGGGGCGAATCCCAAAGTACCCGGCGCAAGAGACGTTTCTGATGCATCACGTGCGCCTGGCGTGGGAGACGGGCAACCCGCTGTCGACGGCGCAGATCTATGCGCTGCTGCAAGAAGAGTTCGGTCGCCCGGCGCAAGCTCAGGGGGGAGATGACGGTCTCTCGGACTACACACAGTCCGAGTTTGAGATCCGGATGGGGCTTAACTCGGAGCGGACTGCTGCGCCTCTGTCTCAGTGGGTCTCTCGCCGTCTCGAGAGCAACAACTGGACCGTACATGCGCGCAAAGTGGTGCCAAAGGTTCCTGGAACCTGGCACGAGACCGCGCTCCAGACGTCGGTGGAGCTGTGCGAGATCATGCGCGATGTCGACGTGCTCATCAGCGCCGACGAGCTCTTCTTGAACTTTTACCCGCGAGATGCACAGACTACAGGAGATGCTGAGACTGCTGGAGCTCCCGAAGAGGCTGAGAAAACTGGATGCACCGTTGTGCTCGGCTGCGAGCTGTTCACATCGACGCTCCTTCCTCCGTTCACGATTATGGCCAGCCCTGTAAACAATGCAACCGGGGAGTTGGCGAGCATCCTGGAGGCGTGCAATATCTCGACTGGGTCCACATCGCAGCCACCGAACATCTGCTTCCAGCCATCGCACTGGATGGACGCGCAAAGCGCCAAGCAGTACGTTGCGTTTATCACGGCGCTTTTCCCAAACAAGCAAATCGGGCTCATCTGGGATACCGCCAGCAGCCATGTGAGTGCCGAGGTGCTCGAGTACATTTCAGAATTTGGAATCATTGTGGGCTTCGTCCCACCGGGACTGAGCAGCGTCATGCAGGTGTGTGACCACGTGTTTGGAAACAAGCGGTTGATCCAGAACGACGTGATGACCCAGTTTGTGGACGCAAAGGTCACCGAAGAGCAGCAGCAGGCGGCAGTGGAGGGCGGGAAGTACCGCGTCGAGCGCTCGAGCGTGATCAATTGGATCAACGCGGCAGTGACGCGTCTGAGAGAGTCGAGTGGCAAGTTGGACATCAAGAAAGCGTTCCGGATGCTCGGCCAGGACCCGAAATCGTCAGTAATGAGCGATTTTGTGAGCCATTTGCAAACACTGAGCGACGAGACCGTCGCACAGGCGCTCACAGACACGCAGCTTGCGCTGCACCTCGAGTGACAAATGAAGCAAAGCGAGGACCAAATTATTACTTCCCGAGACGAGTTGCAACTGCGATGTCAATGGTAAAGCTGATGAAAATGTGAGTAGCAATTTTTGAATTTTGCATGAGCTGCAGACTTTTGTATCTTGCTGTCGCAGGTAAAGCGGTCAAGAAGACATAGAGCCTTTGCGAAGCCATGCAAACTGGAAGTTGAAATCTGAGCCTACTCAGGAAAGAAAAAGGCTGTCGTCAGAGTGATCAAAGTCACGGGACCGAAGAAGTCAGGGACATTGCATGTGGGAGTGTACCAACGTGGACGAGTGACGTCTGCACGACGTAGAAGAACCAGAGCAGGATCTTCGAGTGGACCATCTTCCACTGGTGCTGCAGCACGAACGCGAGCTGCTTTGTTGTGTCAATTCGCAGCTTCTTCCTCAGAATGTGCGTCATCACGATGAGCGACAGGAACTCCAGACTCGCGTAGACGAACACGTTCGCCACCATGTGCTTCAAGTCATGGTCGCTCATGTGAGCCAATTGCGGGTAGAACTCGCGGTTCTTTAAGTGGCTGACCGCAAACACGTACAAGCCTACCCCAAGCCAACAACTCAGTCGCAAGCAACCTCAATCATCAGCGGCAGATCAAAGGTATCGCCTGGATCTCACTCATCATAGATAATTGGGATGATCACTTCCGTGTACTCGATGAGCAGGACAAACTCGGTCGTGAAGAGTAGCTTGGTGCACTTCTGCACGAAGCGCAGCCACTCGGTACTCGTAAAGACCCTGGTGCCTTGCTGAGTTAGCTTGGGTGGTGGCAATCTCGGACTTTGCGAGACAGCAGGCGAGTCCTGACTCGGAATGCCAGAATCTTCATCTAACATTACTGCGAGTGGCAGGACGGAGTTCAAAGGTCAAGCGCTGTTTGATTTGTGGAGTATGGGGCTGAATGGATGCGGACCCACTCGAGACGATCGCACGGAGGCTGACCCTGCACCAGCAAGCAGGTAGCACCAGAATCGCCGCAGCGACGCGTAGTTCCTCACTTTCTCATCTTCGTCGATAATCAGGAGCGCGATTTCGATGCAGGTTTTCCCATTGTACGCGTGGTTCTTCCTCTCGGCAACTCGGTTCATGAGCACGGAAATCTCCGCGACCAGTTCATTCACGTCGCGAATCGACAGACACGCGAGAATGAAGTCGAGCGCCATCAACATGAACGTCGTCGAAAGCGAGCCGGTACTCTGCATTGAGCACGCCACGTAGAGCGCGTTGAAGATCTCGATGCTGAAGACCACGAGCTTAGGCTTCATGTCGTTGAGTTCGCCGATCGCTCGGCTGAACCAGTTCTTGGTCGCGATCTTGATCACTGGCAGCAGCAACACGTACGTCTACCACTGGCCATGCTGAACTGAGACGAGGCCAAAGATGTACGCCGGGTAGATGAGCGTGAACGAGATCTGACCCGAGAACACCCCGAAGAACTTCTTTATCCTGGTGCGGAAGCTGGCGCTCTGATGACTCGGGTTGCCAGTGTACAGCAAGAAGAGATCGGTCATCGCCAAAGTCCACACCGGCGTTCCGACGACCAAGTTGAACGGCACGGGAAAGCCGATCACCAGAGCCACGATGTACTGGGAGCCGACGCCTGCAGCACTCGCAAGCACCATGGTCAGCGCGATTTGATGGGCTTCGAGACGCACGCCTGCCACGACGTATTGGAATTGCTCCAGGATCGCGTATGAGATGAGCATGGTCGCAACGTAGTGACGGCACCAGTGCACATAGTTGGCGTTCGCTCCTTCGTCGGGTCTCGCGAGCGGCACGTAGTCGATCAGCGTCATGAGCACGAGACACGGGAATGGAATGAGCAAACACATAGCGAGGACGCGAACCGTGCCGGCGCTTCGCATGTAGTCGTTCAGGTCTCGCATGCGCTGGAAGGAGTACTGACCCTGGAGCTCAACCTGGACCGCGAGCCACGAGCGCCAGAGTGTGTCCAGGCATTGCCCAATGGAGCCCATGTGTTAGTGCGAGGTGGTGTGTCGTTGGTGGTGTGATTTGATTAATATATTCCCTCAGAGGCTATTTCTTGTTTGATCGCACAGACCAGCAGCACTCGATGTTTATAGAATGAGTGCAAGCGGTGCAACGCAAACCACTTTGCGGATGTTAGCATTGAGCTCTTCCAAAATAGATGAAAGTGGCCATCAATGTAGGATCGTGAGGTATTAGTAAAGTACAACGTAGTAGTAGTTATGATAAAGGATGACTCCGAGCTTGTCATGGTTACCTATCAATAGCTACAAGCTGTCCCTGCAGGATCAGTCGTGAACTACTTACTCTGTCAGAACGACAGCGTATCTGACTGATAAAGTCGATCAAGACGGTCCGAGCGGGCGTATACCCACCTAACTCTTCATAGGATACCAAAAAGTGGTGAATTCGTCGTCCTGGACAAAGGCCTCGTACTACGACAAAATCCTCAAGGCAGGCGCTTGCAACTGATGTGCTCGAGGAACCCTAAAAAGACCGAGTTGCCCAGCAGCACAGCTGGGGTTTTACACACGATTAGCACTGAGTAGTCTGAAATAAAAAATCAAGCAAGTACAAGTGCAGCGCAGCTTCGACATTTGGTCGACAGGCAAAGTTAAAGAAGGGTAAATCTGTTAACAACCTTCATGCAGATTAAGAATATTCGGGCTAAAAGGGTGGCAATCATGCACCTTGTACTACTCTCGCTCACGTCGGTGTGATGAGTACAAGTTTCCACCTGCTGGGAGCCACCGCGAGAGATGGGGAGCCTACGACTTGACCAGTTTGCTGGTGCTTCGTGTTTAGCACGAAGTGATACGAGAGCTCTCGTCTGCTAACTTAAACAACTTAAACATTAAAATGCTTGTATTTCAGAGTTGGTTCCCATGCTCAGAATCGTATCCCACGAGATAGTGAACCAAAATCGTGAAGCTTGCTTTAGGAGTGTATCTCCGTCGTCTCGGTCAGTGGTCATAATCCCAGCATTAAGGAAGTGATTATGGCCGAGTTGCCAACTCTGGGATAAAATGAACGTCGTGCCTCGACTGTCTGATCCTTTATCACACCCTTGTGCCATAAATGTCGGAAATGGTGTCTGTCAACGGAGTGTGAAAACCTGTAACGTTTGTTGCTGTGCTGCTCGCGGTTCAAGAGTCAACGTGTGTATCCCTTGTGATGCACTAGCTATCCGAATAGCGATGCCTCGCAGAGGGCACACTAAAGAGCCCCATGCAAATTATATATGTGTCCTTGCCTCTCCTTCTTCAGGGGGACCAAGTTGACTCACTCTTGCTTTTACCGCAATCCCACCAATCAACCGATCGATTCATCTCTCAATTTGCCACCCTCAAGCCCACCCAAGCCGTCCGTTGACAGCAGACCAGCCAACCAGCATGCCACCATCAACTCGTCGCACCCGATTCCTCCTCTTCCTTCTTCTTCTCTCGCTCGCCTCGCCCTTGCTGACGCCAGCGGTGGCGGCCACTCCCGCAGCCTCTCCGTCGCAGCTTCCGGTGTTCTTCTTCTATGGGATATTTGGGGACGATGAGGCGGGACGCAATTTCGCCGCCAACCTCACAGTGGAAGGCCGCGTGTTCGTGCCACTGTCGTTCTGCTCTGGAATCTACTTCACCCAAAGGCTGACCGTCCAGGTACCACTCGCAATCGCACAGATTCGGGCCCTCGTGGCGAACGACTCGCGCTTTGGCGACGGCTAGATTTTATGACCCACTCCCAAGGCGCCACGATCGCGCGCGCCGTGGTCGAAGAGATGGACGACCACAAGGTCCGGAAGTTCATCAGCCTCGCAGGGTTTGTGGACGGATTCTTCTACGCCCCGCAGCCTGAAGACCTGCTCGCGCTCACTCAGTTCATCAATCAAACTGCGTCGAGTCTGATCCCACCCGCAGTCTTCAACTTCTTCAAGTGCTCACAGAAGGACTTTGCCTCTGGGGCGCTCCAGTTCGGCTTTGACGCCATGCTGCGCACGTAACCCGAGCTGCAAGCCCAGTACTCGGTGTTCAGCTACTGGTGCACATCAGTGCGAGACCAATGGGCTGCAGTCAGCTCGTTCCTCCCGGCGCAGAATAACTTGAACAAATGCGCCGGGACTGGCGAAGCCGCTGCAAAGTGCCAGAGCGACAAAACGCGCCGTCGCGCCAATTTCCTCAAGCTCCAAGCCGTGCATCTCTTGGTGTCACTAGAGAACGGCACCGTTGTGCCGTGGCAGAGCTCCATCTTGGGACAGTACAGCGAGCTGGCGAGTGCGGAGGAGATCAAGACCAAGTTCAGCTCCCTGCACGTCCTCGGCATGGAGAGCACAGCCGAGTACGAGCAAGACACGTACAGACTGCGAACGTTCGACGCGCGCGGTGGTCTGTTGCGCCACACTATGAAGAATGTGTCGCACTTCTGCTGGATCCAAAACGTGGCTTCGTGCGTGTTCAGCGATCTACGACCAGCACGTGTACCCACTCTTGGTGGCGGACGCGCCTGCGGAAAAGCCGTCGTGCTAAAGGAACCGCTCGTTCTCTTTAGGTTCCTGTGCTTGAGTGAATTTGAGCTACGGCGGATCTAATAGATAAATGAATGGAAGTGCGATATCTAGAAGTCTGCTTGCATCTTTGCGCGGAAGTCTCATCTAAAATTTATGACCTTGGGCTCTCAGTTAGCTCTATGGTTCAGTGCTTACTATCCGACCACGGTGAGTTATCAAAGACTAGATCAAGTTCATGACAACTACAATTATCATCGTCCATGCGAATCCATATTTGTTGCATTTTGGTTATGATTGACAATGAGTGAGGAGGGAAATGTGGAATTCTGTGAGTATGCAATGGGGTTTCCTGTGCCTCGTGATAAGAAGGAAGCCTGGAAAACTTGAGATTACTTGGTCGCGACGACAATGTGTCCGATAAAGTCGATCGTGATGGGGCGAGTCAACTTTCGCACCTCTTCGCGGGTGAGCGGGGTGCTCTGGTCTGTGCCATCAGTGGCGAATTCGCCCTCCTGGGCGATAGCCTCGTAGAAAAAGTTCTCGACGCACTCACGACCGGCGTGTTCGATGAATCCTGAAAAGCCAGGGTTGTCAAGCATCGCATTGACGAAGATGCTCGGGGTCTCGCACACGATCGAGTGCCGCGAGCGGTACATCTCGACATCGTGGAAACCCGCGGCCCGCAGTTCATTCGCGATCGAGTCGTGCCCGACCTTCTTTGATGGCACGAACAACTGCGGCGGCTCGTCACCATCGCCCTTCGCAGCAAGCTGCACTTCGTAGACGAGCTTAGAGCAGGCGTCAACCCAGCGCAGGTTCGGACTCTGCGAGTCCCACACCGTGGCGAACAGCACGCCGTCGGTTTTAAGAACTCGCGCAGCAGAACCCCATGCCTTGACGCGGTCGGGGAAGATCGAGAGTCCAAAGCTTGACCCGATAATGTCGACTGACGCGTCAGCCAGCTTGTCCAGGAGCTGTCCGTCCATCTGCATCGTCTTGATCTGTGAACGGAAGTGCTGGTAGCGCGGGCGGGCGTCTAACTTCTCGTCAACGCGAGCGATCATGCCATCCGCCAGGTCGGTCGCGATGATCTGGATGTCCTTCATAGGGCTTGGAGAACTTTGACTAGGAGGTGGTGACAGGTACCTCTCCGCAAACGCGAGACAGAGCGCGCCAGTGCCGCAGCCCACGTCCACAAACGTCGGCTTGCTAGTCGATGATGCGCTCTTCACCACTGCCCCCAGCATCCTCTGGTGGGCGAGGTGCAACGCATCATTCGCCCAGTGCGTGATGAAGTGTTCTGCGGTGCGCTCGTAGTCATCGGCGACCTTGGACCACTTCTCGTTCGTGAACGCTTTCTTCATGAAGTTCGACATTGTTGTGGAGATTGAGTGTATGGTAGACGGGTGAAGCTCGACGGTTTGCTGAGTGGCTTGTCTTGTCGGTGGCTGATTGGGAAGTGAGGAGAGTCTTTATTGAGGCTGGTCTCTTAAGACCGCCGTCGGATTGACACAGCCCTTGAACCGGCGCGCAGGAGACACGGGATGTCGCGTGCGCCACAATCGAAAAGTGTGGACAGTGCTTTTGTGTAATCATGGCAGGTGGCTGGGTCCGATTGCGAAAAACTCTCCATACAAAAGTGGACTTGGAGCTCCTCGTCTCATGTTTTCCGTGTAATCAGTACATAGCAGGGCAGTGATGACGAGAAAAACTAAAGAGTGATCATTATCAAAATTCTCGATGGGTACACTTTTTGATCACAAAAAGACTCGGACTAAAACTTCTCCAGGCTGTCGTTACTGGTCACTGCTGACCCCCGCTCTCCTAGTTTTCCTGTCTCTGCGGACCATTTACGCCACTTTGGGGCCACATCGTGTGAGGCACGGATTTGCCTTCTTCGCGCATGGAATTACCAACAGAGAGAACTCAAAAGTAGTTGAATGCATGAAGTTAGTATTTCGTTTGATTGTGGGTACCAACGTAAATCTTGAATGTGGACCATTTTTATGGTTAGACACACGCGAACTCGGTCTACTCTGTAAGAGCAACAACGACGCATTCTTACTTGGTTGCGATTACAATGTGACCGATAAAGTCAATAAAAGGACCGTCGAGGTTTTCGTTGGCAAACATGTTCGGAATCTCACACGCGACCGAGTGCTGCGAGCGGTACATCTCGATGTCACGAAAGCCCGCGGCGTGCAACTCACTCACGATATTGACGTGACCGACTTTTGAGGACGGCACGAACAACTGCGGGGATTCGCTGTCCTTGTCGCTGCTGTCGCTCACGTCTTTTGCGGCAAGCTGGGTTTCGTAGGCGAGTTTCGCGGAGGCGTCCGCCCAGCGCATGTTTTCACTCTGCGAGTCCCACACCGTGGTGAACAGCACGCCTCCGTTCTTGAGCACCCGTGCAGCTGAGCCCCAAGTCTTGACGCGGTCGGGGAAGATCGAGAGACCAAAGTTCGAGCCAATGATGTCGACTGACGCATCGTCTAGCTTGTCCAGCAACTGTCCGTCCATCTGCATCGTTTTGATTTGCGAACGGAAGTGCTGGTAGCGCGGACGCGTATTGAGCTTTTCGTCGAGGCGGGCGAGCATGCCATCAGCTAGATCCGTTGCGATGATCCGGATATCCTTCATGGGACTAACAGCTGCATCTTCTTGAGTGACTGAAGTTGGCGGCGATAGGTACCTCTCCGCAAACGCGAGACAGAGCACGCCGGTGCCGCAGCCCACGTCCACAAACGTCGGCTTGCTAGTCGATGATGCGCTCTTCACCACTGCCCCCAGCATCCTCTGGTGGGCGAGGTGCAACGCATCATTCGCCCAGTGCGTGATGAAGTGTTCTGCGGTGCGCTCGTAGTCATCGGCGACCTTGGACCACTTTACGTTGCTTAAGACTATCTTGACAGAGTTCGCCATTGCTGAAGGTAGGTAGACTTTACCTGGTAGAGTGTGAGCGAATAGCGGACATGTCGGCGGGTGCTTGTGTTTGCTGGGCGACTTGGCGTGTGGGTGGCAAGTAGCAAAGTGAGAGGCTCCACTAAGGGCTTTGCACAAGTGGTACTCAGGTCAAGTGTCGGTGGCCAGAGGCGATGTTGTAGTCAGGTTGGGTACAACATTTCATTTTTGTGTAATCAGATCTCGAGTAGATCGACGGTTACGAGAATTGCGGCGAGGGTTTTTGTCGCCAGACATGCCGGTATATCATCTCACCCACCGGACAAATCTCAACAGGTCTCGATAGACGAACAGATGCAATCGCCCTTCTCGAGTATGGTCACTGCGCTTCGTGCTGTCCAATGAGGCGGGGGAGCTACTCGTTACAAAACTATTCTCTAGCCCAAGTGCCGTTGCTAATAGCGCTGGCAAGGGTGCTGCTTTCTAGGACGTACTGCGCTGCGTTTCCATTGGACAAGAGACTTGGTTGGATGTGACTCAGCTCAATAAAGTTGTGTGGTCGGTAGTTGCTGCGAGGACCAACCACTTCTTGGAACAAAGTAGCTTGGATCAGGATTTATCGGGGCGTTTCATTGCATGCCATGAAGAAGACTTGGGCAAATCGTTGGATGACAAAAGCACGAATGGTGCGTTTATTCGACTGTAGTGCCATATATTCACTTCGTCCTGGGTTGTGGTTAGCTGAGCAGGATGACCTGCACGCTCTGTGCTGCATCGGGCGGGAAAATCCGCGCCACCTTCGGGTCTTCTACCACCAAATTGATCTGCTCGCTTCGCGCAAAGCACGTGGCGAACTGGATGCAGTCGAGGCACATTGCTCGGTCCACGACGACCACCAGCTGGTCCCAGTAGTCGCGACGTCGCGACCGATGTCTCGTGCGTTGCGAATCCTGATGATTAAGCCCAATTCCGTCGAGCTTGCAGTGAATATCCATGATTTTCTGCTTCTCGGCGTGGCACCAGTAGAAGAAGAAGCTCCTGCTGTTGAGTACGGGCGGACGGATCTCGCCTTTCTTGGTGCGCTCGACAATGTACTCGTGTCCGATTTCCTCGATGATGCCGGCGACAGCGAGACTGAGCTGCTTCTGTGGCAAAAAGCCGTTCTCTGTGCCAAATACGCCAAATCCACTTCTCGTTTGTCCAGCGAGGAGCTCTTGGAGGATGGCTGGATCAACGCCCACGTCATCGCTTTCTTCTTGCTCGTGGTTTTCTTCGCTGTCAGCACTCCACTCAGCTGCGTCCTTCAGCCTCTCTATCAGCAGCACTCGTGATGTCCTACTAGCAGCAAAGCTGACGGACGCCTTGGGTGACGTCGTGAAGTGCGCTGCAGCGGGTTGTTTGGCTAGGAAATCGAGGTACTGCGTCACTTTCTCCACCTGCGCGCTGTGCGGCAGCTGGAAGAACTGCGCGGCTTCCTCTTCAGAGAGAAAATCTTTGAAGCTGAAGTACACAGATGCGCTAGAAGTCGCTGCTTCTACTGCTGCTGGTACTGACTGTGCGGTTGCTGGTGGCATCACTGCACCGCGGGAGCGCGCGTCATTTGCGGCGCAAGCCTGCGCGTTCTCGTCTCTGACCATTGTGGCGATCGATGGGTGTGGTTTTGATTGCCATGAGCTGCGAAACGAGGCGAGGGGTCTTCTATTATAGTCAATTAGTCTATTTTTGTAATTTATCTGTAGCTGCAACGATATTCGTCTGCAAAAAACGTCACGTCACTGGCCGGTCCGGTTCGCTTTTCCGTGTTCGGCGGGCGAACCGGTCACTTCTGCGTCTACAGACTCGCCTTTCCCTCTTTCCGACAACTTCAAGTGCACCTTCCTAATTTAGGCAAATCATCATGGATCAAAATTCATATTGACCAATAAATACTATTCAAATGACCTCATTATAACCAATAGAAACAAATGTTGCCGAATCAGAGGGGAATCATGTTCTCGCGAGTTCAACTCTCTCCTCCCAACTTCCCAACACCAGGTTGGGATGTTTGGAAGATCGCCGCCGCATCTCTTGGCAAAGTGAAGCCCATCAGGTGTGAATGCCATTCTGGTTTCCGCACGCGCCCCGCCACACGACGCCGCCGCAATCGCCTTATTAGTCCCAGTATGAGTAGCAGCAGCGCCAGCTCCGCGATGCGCAAGTCCGTGGGCATCGTGCGCGAAGTGTACAACAAGTGGGAGCGCCGTGCGCCTCTCACGCCCGCGCACGTGCGCTCGCTCGTGCAGCAGGGCGTGCAGGTGCTCATCCAGCCGTCACACTCGCGCATTTTCTCGGACGAGCAGTACGCGCTTGCCGGCGCCAAGGTGACCGAAGACCTCTCGCCCGCGAATGTGATCGTCGGCGTCAAGCAGGTGCCCACGCAGGAGCTGCTCCCGGAGAAGACGTACATGTTCTTCAGCCACACGATCAAGGCGCAGCAGGAAAACATGGAGCTGCTCGACACCGTGCTTCAGAAGAAGATCATGCTCATCGACTACGAGTGCATCACGGAGCAGGGTGAGCGCAACGGCAAGCGATTAATTGCGTTCGGTGGTAATGCGGGACGAGCCGGTATGGTCGCGGGCTTTCGTGGTATTGGTGAACGTTTGATCAACATGGGCTACTCGACGCCGTTTGTGAACGTCGGTTCGTCGTACATGTACACTGACTTGGAGCGTGCAAAGGAAGCGGTTGAGCACGCTGGAAAGAAGATCAAGGCGGACGGTCTACCGTCGGACCTGGCACCGATGACATTTGTGTTCACCGGTAATGGAAACGTGTCGCAAGGCGCGCAAGAAATCTTCCGCTTGATGCCGCACCAGATGGTGCACCCGTCAGAGCTGCCAAACCTGCCGCGAGACAACCGCATTCTCTACGGCACTGTCGTACAGGACGATTTCATGGTGCAGCCAATCGATCCAAGTCGCAAGCAAACGCGCGAAGACTACTACCGGAACCCGCACCACTACGAAAGCGTCTTCCACGACAAGATCGCTCCGCACGCGTCCATGATCGTCAACTGCATGTACTGGGACGATCGCTTCCCGAGATTGCTCACCCGCCAACAGCTTGAGGATATGCGCAACGGCGGCAACAAAAAACTGCTCGGTATCGCCGACATCTCGTGCGACATTGGCGGCAGCATTGAGTTCCTGGACTACTCGACCGAGATCGAGCGACCATTTGCACTCTACGACGTGAACGCGCACAAGATGAAGGATGATCTCGAGGGCGATGGTGTGATGATGATGTCGGTCGACATCTTGCCGAGCGAGCTCGCGCGCGAATCGAGCCAGCAGTTTGGCGACAAGCTGCTTGATTACGTCAGCGTGCTCTCGAAGACGGACGCCCGTGTGCCGTTGACAGCGCAAAGCGAGTTACCAAAAGAGTTGTTGGGAGCGTGCATTGCCAGCAACGGCGTGTTAGCTCCAAAGTTCCAGTACATCCACCGCATGCGTGCGGAGCGTGAGCGCAGCAAGAACACTGCGTACATTGTCGAGAAGGAAAAACTCGCCGGCAGCACGTGCTTACGCCTTGACGGCCACCTGTTCGACACGGGTCTGATCAACCAGGTGCTCAACGTCATTGAAGAGCACAACGGTCAGTTCCACTTGGTGGATTGCCAGGTGCGACCAAACTTCATCGACACGTCCAGCGAGAGCACGTCGAGCGCGATTGTCCAGATCACGATGGAGAACCGCGAAGAGCTGAACAAGATCATCGCCAAGGTGAAGGCGCTCTCAGAGCTGACTGCTGGAGCCCACGCGTCGGTCACCGAGCTACCTGACTTCTGCGGCCTCGACTACTCGAAGACTCGCAAAGAAGGCGCTGGTCGAGCCCAGGACTCGACGGTCTCGGTCACTTCCCAGGAGAAGCGCAAGGTCGTTTGCTTTGGCGCCGGGCTTGTCGCTGCTCCGCTTGTAGAGTATTTGTCGCGCGAAGCAGGCAACGAAGTGCACGTCGTCTCCGGACTCGAGGGTGAAGCTAACCGCATGCTGCGCAAATTCTCTCGCTCGAACATCAACCCTCACACTGTGGACGTCGTCCGCGACAAGCAAGCGCTCGCAAACCTGTGCGCCGATGCGGACTGTGTAGTCTCGTTGCTGCCAGCGACCATGCACACGGACGTTGCCAAGCTGTGCATCCAGCACCGCACGCCACTTGTGACCGCGAGCTATATCTCCCCCGAGATGCGACAACTCCATGAACAAGCTAAGAGCGCTGGCATTCCGATCCTCTGTGAGCTCGGCTTGGACCCTGGCATGGACCACATGAGCGCGATGAAGGTGATCGATGAAGTGAAGTCGCAGGACGGCAAGATCGTGTCGTTCTCGTCCGTGTGCGGTGGTCTCCCTGCGCCAGAGGCTGCGGACAATCCGATCGCGTACAAGTTCAGTTGGAGTCCTCGCGGTGTCTTGACGGCTGCACTGAACTCGGCGCAGTACCGCAAGAACGGCAAGGTCGTCAACATCCCGGGCGTGGATCTGCTCAAGAGCAACGAAAAGGTCAACTTCCTGCCTGCGTTCGCGATTGAGCAGATCCCGAATCGCGACTCGCTTCCGTACGCGGATATCTACGGCATCCCAGATGCGCACACGATCTTCCGCGGCACGCTTCGATACGCTGGCACATGTGATATTCTGTTCCAGCTTCGCAACTTTGGTCTGTTTGACACCGATCCGTCGACAAAGATCCCATCTACGTGGCCAGAGCTCATTAGTCAGCTTTCCAAGACCTCGAACGTCAAGTTGCAGTCCGATGCGCAGCAATTCCTGCAGTGGCTCGGTGTGTACGACCCTGCGACGCCACTGACCAACTCTGGCTCCGTGATCGACACTTTCTGCACGTTGTTGATGGAGAAGCTTGCCTACCAGCCTGGAGAGCGCGACATGGCGATCATGCACCACGAGTTTGGCGTCGAGTACGCGAACGGCAAGAAGGAGACTCGCACCTCCACCTACGTCGGCTACGGCTCGGAGCAGGGCGACACCGTCATGGCAAAGACTGTCGGTGTCACAGCAGCTATTGGTGTGCAGATGATCCTCCAGGATGCGGTCCAGTCCCGCGGCGTGCTGACACCGACCACCCCCGACATTTACGTTCCTGCGCTGGCTCGCCTCGAAGTTGAAGGTGTTCGTTTCATCGAGAAAACGTTCCCTCAGCTTTAGCGGAATGAATCCCGCGTATATCGTTCAAGAAAAAGTTTTACAGTCTGTCGCGTCACAACCAACAACTCATCAGCAGCTCTGGTAGATCCTAACAAACGCACTCGATGCTGCTGCCAACAATGACACTGAACATTGTTGTTGTTTACTATTCCATCCATGTCCTCAGCTTTGAAATCGATCCGCCTAACTCTGTGAAGTGTAGGGTCTCACGCGTTGCTGCACATCTTGAAACATAGCGGACGGTGACGAAGTTCCGTCCTGGAACGCCTGCCGCGGTGACGGAGAGATGTATTTCTGTGAGATCCCGTCCGACGATAGGTACAATTTCGAGAGCGCCTTGGGTCTCGAGCTCCCGTGGCTTGTCTTGATCTGTCGCCCGCCTGCTTTTGCTGACGGGTACATGTTCAGCTCCAGAAAGTCGCGTCTGTGTTCGTCGACATCCAAGAATGACGGCGTACCAGTGCCAATCGAGTTGCCACCACCAAGCTCTTGGTTGGCTGACGATGAAGATGAAGACTTGGACAAAGCACTCAATTCCGGACACGCGATCATGACCGACGCCTTGCCCAGAAAGCGTTGCGGCA
This sequence comes from Pythium sp. MPC-2022a, assembly GCA_038050625.1. Lineage (NCBI taxonomy): Eukaryota > Oomycota > Peronosporomycetes > Pythiales > Pythiaceae > Pythium > Pythium sp. MPC-2022a. Next base: position 78,249 of record JALBZB010000015.1, read on the forward strand.
TGCTATCGGGACTATTCCGCTGCCGAAGGATTAACCCATGCGGCTTCCACCGGTCGGTCTGCATGTCGGACTCGGTTGCCTCTGCAACCGCTGAGACTTCGACGCTTCGGTTTGTTCTGCGGCGAAACTCTGCGAGCTCTTCAATGTCTTGTAACTACGAAACCCAAAATTCGTAAGGGGTGAGTTCTTAAATCGTCAGGCACAGATTCGGAAGTCGTTGTTGCGAGGTACGTACCCTGCTATGCAGCGAGTCTCTTGCGGCGGTCATCGCCAGTAGACTCGCTTCCAATGTGGCGATTTTGAGATTACACTACTCACAATTCGTTGCATAATCACAGTACCACATTGTCAGTCCACAGCAAAACAAAGTAAGAACCGCAGTAGTTAGTTAGAACACCCCAAGGATAACTCACCTTGTCGTTCGAGTTGATCTCTTTCTCCCAGGCTTTGGTTTTCTCAAAGAGCATCATCGTGAGTCGCTTCTGGTCTTCCTGCAGTTTGTCGTGCACCGCTCTCAAATTGTCGAGCTCGTTCTTCTGGCCCTCGCATCGGCGTTGCGAATCCTGCAAGTCTTCTGCCGTGGATTTCTAGCAAAGACAAAAAATCTGTCACCAAACACCTGCCATTATTGATTTGCAAGACTAGCATGACGTACCAGGGTCTTTTCTGTGCGCTGCAGGTTGTTCTTGCCCATCTCGACGGTCAGTCGCAGCTTCGCGATGTCGGCCTCGAGCGTGCGCAACTGCAGTTGATCCGAGTCGATTTTGTTCTCGGCCTCGTCCAGTTCTTCGCGCGTGCTCTCAAGCACTTCGCGCAGCTTGTGCACTTCGAGGTTCACGATCTCCGAGCGCAAGTGGCACATCTGACTAAACTTTTTCATCTCCTTCTCCATCATTACTTTGCGGCGCAGCTCCTGCTTCTTGCGGTAGAGTTCAGGTACCAGGTGCGAGTCGCCTTCATCTTCATTGTTGTTGGTGCCTCCATAACCAGAAGCAGGTTGGCGGTCGTCGTCAAAGTTCGGAAAGTCCACATTGATCTCGCTCTTGAGAGACTGATTGTCGCTCAGCTCGTACATTTTGTCCGAGATGGACTGCAGCGCCTCTCGCAGCACGATGCACTTCTTGGTCTCGTACTGCTGGTCACGCTTCCCTTCTTCCAGCTGCCGCAGCATATCCTCGAGCTCTTCGGCGGCGCCTGCACTGTCCTGATTCAGCCGCATCTTGAGCGCATTGACACTGTCCAAATGAATCATCGTAATGGGTCAAACCTGGTTTTGCATGGCTAGAGACCAAGATACAGAAGCCAGCACTCACCTCCCAGTTAGAGCTTCGATCGTGAGTTTGGCTTCTTCGAGTCGATCGATCAGAGCCTGGTGCTTCCACTCCATATCCTATAGCGACAGCAAAATATCCCACACAACTCATTAGCATTCTCGTCATTGGAGCGTAAGAGCAACACTGTCTATCTCACAGCTAACCGGGTAACGTACCACAATCACTTTCTGCTGCTTCTGGTTCTTGTCTCGACCTTCTTCGATCTCCGTCAGCATGCGATGCACTTCTTGGTGGTACGCTTCAAAGTTCTTGTCGTCGATCTCCGACGTGCCGCCGTCCATGAACACGTCATCCTCGAAGCCGTCGTCGTCAGTACCATCACTCTCCCCCTGCTCGCCATTCGAACGAAGTCTGGAACCACTCCCACCTGCTGCCTTTGAGCCATTCTTCTGACGTGCACCATTTCGAGCTGACTGCGCTTCATCCCCTCCTCTCGCTCCCTCCGTAGCTGCTGCCGCCATCATCGTCGCCTTCGCGATTTCGCTGTCTGCGCTTGGGATGAATCGAGTAATGACCGTCGTGCTCGGCATGCGACTGAGCATGCGGCGAACTGGCGTAGGCTTGGACGCCGCGGCAGCTCGCGTCGTGTCCTGGCGCTGCAAGACCCCCATCAGATCGTTCTCTCGCATCTGAGACCACTCCAGCTGACAGAGCAAGTTGTCGAGCCGCTTGCGCATGATGCTCTTCAGCTCCGCTGGTGTCACACCGCTTGGGTGCTGCTGATGGCCTCCACTATCCCCTTTGTGATGCGACCCATCGAGAGCCTTGGACGGGTCTTTCTGGAAAGCCTCGAGCTCCTTGACCAGCTTCTTATTGGTTTTGCGGAACTCGAGGTTCTGCTCCTGCATCTCCTCGCGCGCGCGCTCTTCGTCGATGAGTTGGTCCTCCAGGTGGCGCTTGGTCTGCTCGAAGCGCTGCAGCGCCGTCACGAGCTCTTCCTTCAGCGACACAAGCGATTGCTGCAGCTCGTCGCTCAACGTCGTCTTTTCCTTCAGTTGCTGCTGGTGCACGGCCAAGTCGTCGGCGAGCTGCTTGGACTTCTTGATCTCTTCCTGCAACCTGTAAACTACCAGCACACATACATATGGGTATCTCAATTAGGCTGAGTGATGAACCAAGGATTGCATCAAAGCACGCCTACTTACATGTGGTCCCAAAATCTGACTCAATCTGCGCTTTCTCGACTTTTGTCTGGTGCAGCGCCTTCGTGATCTCGGCGAGTTCCTCCTTCAGGTGGCTGTTGGATGCGGAAAAGATGTCGCGGTCGTGGTTCGTGCGGATGAGTTGCTGCTTGATGTCCTTGAACTCGACCGCCAGCCGATCGATCTCTTCCTGCGTGCCCTGCGCAAGCTGCAGCTTGGAGCGCAAGTTTGCAATGCTCGTCTTCTGGTCGCGCTCAGCTTTCCGCGCGGCCTGCAGCTGCTCGAGCGTGTACGAGTTCTCCTTCGCGAGCGCCTTGACCCGCTGCTGCAGCGCGTCGTTCACCTCCTCCATCTCCTTTGCCTCAGTGCGCATGCGGTGCACGACGCTGCGCATTTGCTGCTCGCCCTTAGACGCGCGCACCATCTCTTGCCGCGCAGCTTGTAATTCTTTGCTCTGTACATTTCACAGCAACAACTTTGTCAGATAGGGCATCACGGTGTCCTTACTTAGCATTATAAACACGTAACACAAGCACTATACCTCTCCATGGACGAGCTCCAGATACCCGCCACAAGCTTCGCAGGGGTGCACCTGGAGCACGGTCTCTGCGGGAGCGAACAACTGAAGCGCATCGCGCAGGTCCACGGATGGCACTGCTGCCAGTCGGTCTTCCACACTCTGCTGTTGTGCTGATTGTGACCGCAGAGCGTGACTGCTGTTGCTGGCGCTCTCTTTGCCACTCACATGCGAAGGCGATGACGATGATGATGGCTTGGTCGTAGTGTGGTGCAGTTCCTCCTTGACGACGATCACGTCGTGGTAGTAGGCGCGCCGGATCACTTCGATGATCATGTTGCGGCGCGAGAGCTTGCCGCGCAGCATCTCGACCTGGAGCTCGAGCGAGTGGTGCTTGGCCGACCCGACGTCTTCGCTGTCTTCGCCCGAGTCTTCAGCGTTCTGGGTCTCCTCTTCGAGAGCGTTGTCTCCATTCGCGCCACCACTACCAGCACCACTACTACTACCGCCACCGTTGTCTTCGCCGTTACCCAGAAAGCCTTCGTTTGCGAATGACGCCAAGGAAGCACTGAACATCGAGGGTGTTTGGCTCAACCGCCGCCCCCCTGACAGGTACGATGAAGGCAGCGGCAGCGCCACGTTGGAGAGTCTACGCGTAGAGCCATTGAGGGACTTGATCGACACCGAGCGCTGGCGTTCCGACGGGCTCTTCTTCAGCATGCACCGCTCTGGATCCTCCATGGTGTTCAGCAATCACGGACGCGAAACAGGAGCCATCAAACTGAGGAATAGCAGCACGAAAGAGAAGAGTCCTGGCAACAGAGAAATACTAATTATACCATACACAACGTCAGTCAAGGAGTCTAAATTCGAATGCTGCGCAAAGGTGTGTGTGCGGCAGGCACATTGCAACTCTGTCACTGTCACCTGCCATCAATCGACTTGGACTTAACATCGAAGCGCGGCCAATTCTACAAATAAAATCCCACATCAAGACAGTAATTCGAATGGCACTACAGGTTCTCCTCACCATACCTCCTGGACGCGAAAGAACTTCTCCCACAAGACGACACTCGTTCTGAACAGTAGCAGCATTTTCTTTTGGAAGTATATTCACCTTAAAAACAAGCCTATAATCAAAGGAGAAGAGAGAGGTTAGATACACACGCGTTACAAAACTCAACGACCTGCTTGCAAGGATCGGTGAGAGCAGGATCTGCATTCGCTTTGTCTTGCTTCGGTTTGGTTGGGTCAACAGAGTAGAGGTGGTCCCTCCAGTGAGCGTCTCAAGGATTGATCGAAGCTCCAGGACCAGTCAACGGCTGCTGGTTCGCTGGCGTTGGCGCCGTAAGTGGAAGAGACGTGACTGACTGAGGCTGTGAGATGATCTGGATGTTGGAGGGGATCGGCAGCGGCTGAAGCTCTCCGGACGCACTTGCCACCACTGTCGCGCTGCTGTGGTTAACGATAGTGGTGCTGCTGCTTGAGCTCGAAGCCGTCACTTGAACTGCGCGCTGGCTAGTGACCACAATCTGCGACACCTGCTGGTTTTGAACGCTGTGGTCCGAGTCGGTGCCAGTCTGTGGCAGCAATTCGCTAAGATCGTTCAGATCTTGGGTTTTAGGAAACTGGTCTTCCGCGTCGTCATTGCCGTTCGCTTGAGCGTTCTGGAACATACTGGCGGTGTTTTGGTCCGTCACGTGGGTGTTGTTCACTGCCATGCCGCCGTCACTGTCCACAGACCCACCAATAGTTTCCTCTTGAGCCGCACCATTTCTTTGTTCTCCATCTTCAGCGCTCTTTGTCTCCTCTTCACTTTCAGCGCTGACCGCATCTTGCGCCATAGCTTGGAAAGATTTTGTCGTACTTCGTCGTGTCGTGCGTCTCGTGATCGGAGCCATTGAACTGCCTGTGTTGATGGCGCCACCAAACTCGCTATCGTCGTTCATACCCACTTCATCATCTTGTTGCGGCTCTTCTTCAGGGACAAAGGTCTCCAGGTCCTTCGCAGCCCGCTTTGGCGCGCGCGTCTTCGGCGCCGCTTGCCTCTTGTTCGCGTAGTGGGCCGCCAAGTCCGGGAAGCCGTCGGCAACATCATCCTTGAGCTCAATCCCAACTACGTTCAAACACGCCCAGAATGCTTTCTTCGTGCCGTTGAGGATCCCGAGCTCCTCTTCCGCTGCCGCAATGTCGCCCTCCAGCTCGCCAATCTCGTTGGTCAACAGCGTCAGCTCAATGTATTGCTCGCGCTCGTTCGACTCCTCGTTCTTGATGTCGTCGAGCTGCTTCTTCTTCGCCTGCACCTCGAGCTTGGCGTTGTGGATCTGGAGCTTCTTGTGGTCGATCTTGTGCATCGTCTCGCGCAGCATGATACGGTTCTTGAGCTCGCAGTGGGTGTTCTGGCATCGGTCAATGTGCACTTCGACGTCGTGCCACACGCGGCAGATCTTGTTGCGGCACGGCAGGTTGCGGTCGCACATCACCGCGCGAATTTTCTTGCAGTCGCGCGCGCACACTTTGCCCGGCGGCGGCTTGCAGAGCTGCGCATCGACAAACAGAATCGCTTTGCGGAGTCGCTCCTTGAAGAACTTGGTCTGCGCGGGCGTGCGCTTGTCGACATAGCACATGTCGCGCACCGGGTCCTTGAAGTCGAGCAATTTGTCGGCGGTCTCGTAGTGCGGCTGGTTCGTCACGGACTCTTCGTCGTCGTAGTCTTCTCCCTGGTCCATCTCGACCTCCGTCACTTCTTCCTCCTCTTCCTCCTCCTCTTCTTCCTCTTCGTCTTCATCACCGTGCTTTGGAAGCGGCAGCGAGCGTCTCGCGGCTGGACGCAGTCGTTTCGCCACAGGAGGCTCGGGTGTAGGGACGCTGGGCGAGCGGCGTTTCGACGGAGCGCGTGGAGGTGGCAGTGATGCTTCCACACTCTTTCTCGCCGTCGTACGCGTCACGCGAGCAGGGGACTCTTTCTCCTTCTTGATCAAACGCTCGCTCTTTTTTGGCGCAGGGGAACCGCCATACGCAGCCTTCGCGGCGGCAGCAACTGTGCGCGTTGGTCGCTCGACCATTTCAACGTCGTCAGTCTCACTCGCAATCTCAGCGGCGACGCCACCGTCGCGGCGGTGGAACCACACATTCTTCGTCGCAATCGAGCGTAGCACGCGCTCAGGGGCATTGCTGTGGCACGCGAGGATGATACGGTCCATTTGCGACGCAAAGTCCGGCGACGTCGCCATGTTCGCCGAGATGTACGCCACCAGCCGCTTACAGCAGCTGTAGTACACCTCGTAGTCCGCTGTGGACGCCGCGCCAAATTGCGCCGTCACCGGGATCGACATTTGCTGTTGTTTTGCGCCGCTACGTGTGCTGCTGTTGCTGTTGTTGGCCGCAGCGGCAGCGAGCGCTGCCTTGAGGTCGTGCTGGAAGTCGTCGCAGACCGCGCCGACCGTATCCTCGATCGTCTGCTGCAGCTGGCGCGTGAGCTGTTCCTGCAACGCATTGAGCTGGTCCGGCACGTCGCTCTTCGTCTTGGCGTTGCTCTTCATCTTGGTCTTCATGGGCGGGGGTGCCGCCGCCGTCCGCCGGCTGCTGCCGTTGCACCGCGCACTCATGTTCGCTTCTCGTCTCGTTTGTTTTCGTGTGAAAGCTCTTTTGTGTGAAAGCGGATCCTCCCACTAATTTTGGCAGGCGCCAGCCAAAGCCGAGGTAGTTTAGTAGAAAACTCATTAGATATTGGCATGAGGTTTTCTAATTACTGCGCTAAACGATATCGTTTAACGCAGTAACTCGGTGTCTGACCCGTTTCTGTATTCCAAATGTTGCGTCATGATTCATTGACTGTGGTTGAGAAAATTGGGAACGACATCTCGGAATAGTTCGGAAAAGAGCAGGAAAGAAATCAGCATAATGAACGATCCTGAGCATTACCACTCACATACACATACTCCGTTATTTCTTCATTCGCCTTTGGTTCTGCCGATCGTTCTTGCTACCACCAACTTCCTGTTTCACTAGGCGGGCTCTTCTCTCCGCTTTCACTGTCGACGTCGATCACTTCGATGTCCATCGCCTGCGTAGACGCCCTCCTCGCTCTTCGGAGCGTCCGCTGCCCGACTGCGGAATTCGGCATCGACGCGGCGGTGCTGCCACTCGACTCATTGCGTTGGGCTCGGTCGACACCCGCCTTCGCCGCTGATTGCTTCTTCTTGCTCGCCTAGTGGGTCGCCCAGTCTGGCAACCCGTCGGCCACATCGTCCTTGAGCTCGATGCCGACCTTGTTCAAGCACGCCCAGTACTCTGTCACCACGTCTTCGTGGGTTTCCAGCTCCTCTTCTTCCGTTGCGATCTGGCGCTTGAGGTCGCTGATGTCGTTCTGCACGAGCGTCACCTCCAACAACCGCTCGCGCTCACAGTCCCGGTTGGTCTCCTTCGTCTTGAGCAACTCGTACTCGCGCTGTTTCGCCTGCAGTTTCGTGTTGAGACTCTGGATCTGACACTTCGTGCCGGCGATTGTGTACATCGTTTCGCGCAGGACGACACGGTTCCGCAGTTTACAGTAGGTGTTCTTACAGCACCCGATGTGCACCTCCATGTCGTGCCAGAGACGGTACGTCGCGCAGCTTCTTGCGCTCTCGCGTGCACACTTTGCCCAGCGGCGGCTTGCAGAGTTGCGTGTCGACGAACTGAATCGCTTTGCAAAGGCGCTCCTTGAAGACCTTGGTCTGCGTGCGACTGCGCTTGTCGACGTAGCACATGCCGCGAATCGGATCGTCAAAGTTGAGCAGAAAATCGGGTAAGTCGCCGAGATGCTCTTTTGCCACAGGCTTGGTCGGGGTTACGGCGACCTTGTCTTCCTTGTCCACCGTCAAAGTGTCGTCCGCCCCCACTTCAACTTCTTCAGTGCCCTCATCTTCTGCTTCACCCCGCTTCTCTTCCTGCTCTGCTTCATTGCGGTTGTTCAAAACAGCAGCAGCAGGTTGGGAGCTCGTTCGCAAAGCTGGTCGCGGTCTCTTTGGTACCGAAGGCTCAGACGAAGGCTCAGCTGGAGCTCGACGCTTTGAAGCCGACGTCAATGGAGCTGCTGGGTTCTCTGGTTTTGCCTCGATTGCCGCTGGTTGCACTGGTGGCAGTGATGCACTGCCTTGTGACTCTATCTTCACTTGGTTATTGCCCGCTGGTTCATCGGCATGATTATTGCCATCCGCAAACTCGTATGTTGCATCATCAGCGTCACCACTTGAAGTTGAAGCCGTGGCAGCAACATCGCGGCGGTGGAACCAGAAGTTCTTCGCTGCGACCGAGCTCAACACGCACTCAGGGACGTTGATGTGACACAACAAGATGATGCGGTGCATCTATTGCGTAAAATCCGGAAACCGCGCGATGTACGCCACCAGCCGTTTGCAACAGGCGTTGAACACCTCGAAGTCGGCTTCATCCACCGCCTGCTTCTGTTTCTTCTGCTGCTGTGCAGCGCACCTCGCAAGCGCCCCCTGGAGTTCATCGCACACGGAGTCGACCGTCTTCTCGATCGTCTGCTGCAGCTCGCGCATGAGCTACTGCTGGAGCGCGCTCAGGTTGCTCGCCACCACGCCGCCGCCCATGTCGCCAATGTTGCCATCGATCTCCATCGCTGCGGCCAGTTTCGCAGTCGAAGCGCTTTCTTTTTGGTAATGGCTGCTCAATCAATCACGCGTCAACTCGAAAATTTCACTATCGAGCTTCACTGTTTAAAAACTTCCGTAAAGTGGATCTCATCTCTCCCAATCAAATCAACTTCAAGCCAAGATGACGCAGCAGCATGAGGCGCATGAGCGAAACCAGAAGCGAGCGCCGCGCGTCGTGTGCTTTGGCGCGGGCCGCGTCACGGGACCTTTTGTGGAGTACCTGCTGCGCCACGAGCGCGCGTCGCTGTGCATCGCGTCGGCGATCGCGGACGAGACGGAGCAGCTGAGCGCCAAGTACAGACACCTGGTTGAGGAAGGAGGACGGCAGACGCTCACGACGTGCGTTGTCGACGTGCTCGATGAAGCGCAGTACGGTGACGTCGTCGACGAGCTCTGTGCGCAAGCGGACTGCGTGATCGCGCTCGTCCCGGAACCGGCGCAGATCCGCGTCGCGCAGGCGTGTGTGAAGGCTACTACGCCGCTCGTGACGGCGAGCTACGCGTCGCCAGGCATCAAGGCGCTCGACCTAGCCGCGAAGGACGCCCAGATCCCGATTCTGTGCGAGATGGGACTCGACCCTGGAATGGTACCATACCACTTCACTGTGCACGTGGACTATTACTATAAGCTGTCCTAACTGTTGCTTCTGCTGTTGTTGTCGACGTGTAGGATCACATGATCGCCATGAAGCTGATCAACGAAGTCAAAGCCAAGAACGGCAAGGTCATGTCGTTCTCGTCCGTGTGCGGTGGGCTTCCAGCGCCAGACGCTGCGAACAACCCGGTCAAGTACAAGTTCAGCTGGAGTCCGCAGGGAGCGCTGCGAGCGGCGCAACGCCCCGCGCAGTATCTGAAAGACGGCGAGACGATCACGATCGCCGGCTCTGAGATCCTCGCGCACCACGAGTCAGTGGCTCTCTTCCCCGAACATGAGCTTGAACAGATCCCAAACGGATACTCACTCAAGTACGCCGAGTACTATGAGATCCCCGAGGTGAAGTCGCTCTTCCGAGGTACGCTGCGCTTCAAGGGCTTCTGCCACGTGTTCCACAAGTGCGTGCAGCTCGGTTTCCTTGACGAAGACTCGAGCGTGGAGCAAGGTGCGTCGTGGCGCGAGCTGCTCGCGCAGAGAATGAAGCAGAGCGGCATCGAAGCCATCGACACCCCGACGCAAGTGTTCCTCCACTGGCTCGGGATCGACTCACCGGGGTGCGTGGTCGGCAAGTCGCAGTCCACGATGGGTGCGTTTTGCGATCTCCTCATTGAGAAGCTCTCGTTCGCGCCTGGCGAACGGGATCTGGTACTGATGCACGTCACAGTTGGCGCCGAGTACCCCGATGGCTCGCAGGAGACCCTGGAAGCGTTCTTCAATGCGTTTGGCGAGGCGAATGGCGTCACGATCATGGCGAAGACGGTTGGGCTGACTGCTGCGATCGGCGTGAGCCTGGTTCTTAGTGGGAGGATCACGTCGGTTGGCATTGTGAGCCCAACCCAAAAGGAAGTGTACGAGCCGTCATTGGAGCTGCTCGCGGCTGAAGGCATCCATTTCCAGGAGCAGCAACAGCAACAGACCAAGTAGGTGTTTCGAACTGAAAGCTTTCGCGTGTGCATGCTTCACAGGAAACTACGAGCAAGTGATTAACGTCTGACGCAGGGATTCTCTAACGCTTGCGCACTTCATACTCTGTTCATCGACCAGTTTTTCGTTTTGACAACCTCCCGATAGATCTAGCACTCTCTTTCCGGGGGGACATCAACTCTGAATCTGGATGCGTGCTCGAGTGACACGTGCTTGTAGCCCCTCCCTTATGCGTGAGGGAAAACGTCGCGGTCAAGAAGCTCCAGTCTCTTCAGCCGCCAGCAGCAATACCAAAGGCTGAGGATCCGCATATCCGTGGATGCTAGTCACCACAACATGCCCCACCACACACTACTCTTGATGGATAGATATCTGACAACACGTAGTGTACCACTCCGCTGTACCAGTGTACCAGTATCCTGATGCACAACCCACAGAAAAGATCGCAAGCCACCAAGCTTTCGCCCTTCAATTCCCTTCAGCAAACCTCTGGCTCACTCAGCATCGCCAGCAAAAATAATGGCAGACGTCTTGAAGAAGGCGTTCACGAACGAGAAGTGGTCCAAAAATGCGGACGACTACGAGCGCAACATGGAGCCTCTCGTCGTGCACTGGACCAACGACGCGCTGCTCATCGCCCACAAGCGGATACTGGACGCAGTGGCAAGCAACAACAGCGTGCCCGCAGCACCCAACAAAGCCCCGACGTTTGTGGACGTGGGCTGCGGCACCGGCGTGCTCTGTCTCGCGTTTGCGGAGAAGTACCTGTCACCCCCGCCACCTACTCAAGAAATAGATGCTAGTAGCCCCATGAAGGACATCCAGGTCATCGCAACGGATCTGGCTGATAACATGCTCGCTCGCCTTGACGAAAAGCTCAACACGTGTCAACGCTACCAGCACTTCCGCTCGCGAATCACGACGATGCAGATGGACGGACAGCTGCTGGACAAGCTAGACGATGCGTCAGTCGACATCATTGGCTCGAACTTTGGTCTCTCGATCTTCCCCGACCGCGTCAAGGCGTGGGGTTCAGCTCATCGAGTGCTCAAGAACGGAGGTGTGTTGTTCGCCACGGTGTGGGACTCGCAAAGCACGAACCTGCGCTGGCTTGACACCTGTGCAAAGCTCGCCTATGATGCACAGATGGCTGCGGAAGGCGCCAGCGGCAATGACAACCACAGTGAGAGCCTTCCAGTATTCGTTGCACCGTCTGTGAAGATCGGCCACGACACCATCGCGAGTGAGCTGCGCGCCGCGGGCTTCCGTGACATCGAGACGTACCGCTCGCAGCACTCAGTCGTGTGCGAGAGCCCGAGCATCTGCGTGAATGGGATGCTCGAGAACCCTGGCTTTGCGGGGTTCGTTGAGCACGCCGGTCGTGAGCGCCTCGAGGGTTTCCTGTACCAAAATATCGCCCACGAGAGCGGGCTTGCAACTGCTGGCGGCTCTGACCAGCAGGATGAGCAACCTCCAAGTATCGACGAGCTGAGAAAGTCCACTCGCCCCTTCATGATCAACTTCACTGCTCGTGTTGTCATCGCGACCAAATGACAACAGCACGCTGCGGTTGTTTGTGTAGTTTGTGCCGTCATCAAGCCCAACTCCATGCTTGTTCATCATGGTCCATCTCAGATGTCTCCGGCAGTATTATACTACTGTGCCTACCAGGTAATAAATGCCAGAGTCGGAACAAGGGAGATCCTAGGCGAAACTGATCGGGTTTCACTACAATGAATAAATGAATGACGACGTCCGCCCAGAATATGTTCACAGAACTCGACCGCGCGGGATATTTTAGCCTTCTACTAGGCGAAGCCCATGCCGATAACAATACCACGATAGTCGGGATGCATTCGCAAGTATCATTGGCGGTTCTATGAAATGAGATGCATCGGATCCCCTGTGCCGTTCGGGTTGGTCGTCGGCACGCCGGCGTGGATGATGCCAACCAGCCACCCCTGAATCATATTTATACGCAGTTCGCAGCGACTCACCTCAAAACTCACTCACTCGTGATACCTTGCGCCGCATTATGTAACCATCGAGATACAACAGTGCAGGTTGAGTCACTATGAACGCATGTTGCCTTATCGAGCTTCCAACTTGCCCGGACGCGCACTACCGTGCTGATCCACTTTGACCAGCATCAAGCGCTCATCGTGGCATGGCACTTCGTTTTAAATGTGTGGATGGCTGCATCTTGGTGGGTATTGCGTTCATAAGCTGGATCTTCACGTCGTTCTTGATTGTGCGCTTGCTCCCAACACAAAAATGCTCGCCCGCCAGCATGCTGCTGATCAACATCGGAGAAATGACGCCCACGATCGATGATCCCCAAGTATCGAAATCTAATCGAGCATCTCTGCTAACAGCAATATCACTGCGACTATTATAGACGCGGAAATTGGGAATGCATGAAGAAAATCACATACCCGATGGCGTTGGTCTGGTACAGTTCTGGCTTCAGTGGTACTACTACAAGCGCTGCGAGCAACACCATTTGCCCTCCAGATGCTTTTAGGTATATGTACGATCTCTCTCTCTCTCTCCCTCTCTCTGGGTTGTGGTGCGCGCGATCACACCGAAGAACTTATCACTTGGCGGGCACTTAAGGTCCATCTCGATCGAGGTCGTCGTCTGATAGTAGCACCAGTGGATTGCTCGCGCGCAGTTTCTCGTTACCAGAACAGCTCCAGTCTCTCAACACGCTCGCGTCGGCGTTCTGCGCGCAGTTTGAGCACGCGGTCACTTTGACATTGAGATCGCCACGCAGAGGCTCCTGCTTTCCTTTTTTTTACTTTCTGTGTGCCACTTCACTCGAAGACTCATTGTTTCAATCCTACCATTCGCGTTTGCGAGCTGCACGGTATACGTTGACTTTCGAGTTCGCTGTCCATGGCGTTTATGGAGGTTCCACCTCTCTGTTCAATAATTGCGGGTATTAGCTACTTACTTCGCACATTGCGCAGCAGACACCAGATGAGGGAGTGTAGTCTTTGATGCTAGAGGCAGTCTGACGCGGTAGCGTATAGTGTGTTCAGTAGTTCGGGCTCCGTGTTGATCGCAAATAACAGCCCAGGTTTGTTCGTGAGAGTAAACCAAATCCACCCACTGAAGCTCAGGTTGGTTATGGAAGACTGACAACAAAGGCTCCCAAGGCTTCAAACATCCAGGAATGCTCAATTAACTCACGCACTGAAATGCTAGGGGGAGGG